>PQWD01005653.1:0-41120 GCA_019425675.1 Leucinodes orbonalis
GCAGTGTTTAAATACACCAAATAAACATATGCTTAAATGCGGCAGAGCATTCTGAAATATAGAATTACGATGGAGGTATTTTTTTTACCGATAGTTTTCGGCGTTTCAATTAAAGCAAAGAATAATTAACAACAAGAATAACACTGGCAGGCGGCAAAAAATAAAATATGTATATGGCTTTTTTAATTATATGGAGCACATCCATTTTGTTAGTACCTACGTTCCATATACAAAATTAATATAGCCATAACGTGCATACACAAAGCCATAACTCTATATCCAATTTTCCTGCCATGACGCCAACAGGCGACTACGCCCCTGGAATAATAAAAATTATACGCTATTACAAGGCAAGGGAAATAAACGTAGAAGCCATCGCGATGTTTTGTTCGAGGTTAAATTAATTCTGGCCGTAAATAAATAATGAAAACAAAAAAGGTTGGATTTGAAATAGGTACTCCATTGGCATTTCATACATTTATAAGGCAGTGAAAGGAAAAAAAATTCGTCTTTCTTCATATGAAGCTATTAGCGTTATTTTTTCATCGAACGCTATTATTTATGGCCAGTCAAACTGACATATCTTTGAAATGTGAATGATATGTGAATCATACGATGAGCCATGTTATTACTCATATTGGTATCGTTCCATGGTAGAGATCATCATCATCAGCCCATTAAACGTCCCCACCGAGGGGCACGAGCCTGCCCGTATAGGGTGATTAGGCCTTAGTCTTCCACGCGGGCCTAGTGCGGGTTGGCCGACTTCACGCACAACCTTTGAATATCTTCGCAGGCGTGCAAGGACACGAGACCTTTATACCTAACTGATAAACATACTAAGCACTCCAGCCTTTTACTCTTTAAGGTAGCAATTTTCAAAAAAATCCTCCTTAATGCTCCCTGAGGCCATATGGAACCTGTGTGTCCCTGTGATCATTATGCCAGATAGTTTCTCCATTTATAAAGATAATGATAAAATCATATATTTAAAAATAATCCTACAACTTCTTCGCCGATTAAATTTTTTCACTTACATATTTAACGATTTTCCTTTTGATTATTATCCAATTTTTTTAACTGGTCTTTGCTCACTCATCTAAACTACTGCAATTCAGGCAGGCGAGCCTACTTACAGAAATTGAAGAATAAACGCCTTGTTACATTTAAAAGAAAACAAATATATTTTTTTTTTATAAAAGGATGGCAAGGCTGATTTTCTTTGCCGCTTAACCAAAAGCTAACACGAAACACAACTCTTCTTACGCAACACAATTTGGTGGATTTTTTTTACACTAAAAGTATCTTTAAAGTACTAACTATATTTACAAAGGCGCACACGCGCGTGTGCGCTTCACGCACAACCTTTGAATATCTTCGCAGGCGTGCGTAGGTTTCCTCACGATGTTTTCCTTCACCGTAAGAGCGTCGGATAACGTACATATATTTTTGAAAATTCGAAAACACATTGGTACGTGGCGGGATTTGAACCACAGCCTACCAGGAGTAGGACGGCAATAGTCTACATCATTGAGCCACCGATGCTCTCTATGTTCTCTATGGTAGAGATACTTTCATTAAATTCAAATACGAATATCAAAATTCTTAACGCATTATCAAAAACATTCATTAAATTTTCGTTTAATTTGAATTAAATGATTTAAGTATCTTGATTAAAGTTTGTTGCGAGTTCCTTTTTGTTAATTGAAAAATATTAACTGTACCCTGTACCTTTGATGAACACTTCTCAATGGGTAGATATTTTACACATTAGTTTTAACCACTTTGCTATTTTTAAGATTTCCAAGTTTTTAGTTAGTATTTATTTAATCTGTGTTAGTAATTAGAAATTGAAATAAATGGATCACCCAAAAAACAAATAATGATATTATTATTATTTTTTATTCGATACACCAAGAGCACTAATACAGTTTGTTGAATTACAATTAGAAGTACAAATGACGATTTTTCTCATGCCTCTCCATTCAACAAATTTAATCATGTATGTCAAACGAGTTGACAAACACATTTTAATCCAAGTACCTACTTCCCAGTCTGCGTCCTAAACCTTTTGTTGAACCGCTAAAGCGATGTTAAATCAAGCGACATCAGTTATCCGACAATCCCGTCATTTGGCTTCGGATTACGCCGGTTTCGATCCAATCAGTCCTATGGGCAGGCTTACTATGTTAAAACCTTTTTTGTGACTGTTTTTTTTTAATAACGGACTTCAAAAAAAAGTAAAAAAATTTAAGTCAAACGGTTTTATTCAAAAATTCACATAATAATGAGGAAAATATAGCCTGAAAGCTAATTTACGAAATCACATTAGAAATGTCAAAAATAATAGTATTTTTCTACAATTTAATACGTATAATAACAAATAAACTTATCACTTCAATTACTGTACCTATAAAAAATCCCCATCAAAATCGGTTGCGTATTTTTAAAGATTTAAGCAAGGGCCAGAGAAAGCGACTTTGTTTTATTCTATGTGGTGAAGATATTTTACAATCTGGCTTTCGAAAATGCATGCCAAAATACTACTTTTAATAAATTCAGCGAAATTAAATTGTTTATTTATTTAATAAAACCACAAAACAGAACTACATGATATACAGTTTCTACATGGAGCATGGTGCTAAAGGGTTTTTGAGAATATTGTAATATCCGAAACATGTGTATCCAGCATGATTATCATAACCCGTTGGTTTATAATTATACTTAATAAAATCGAAGAAAATTGTGTTAAGCTAAGTTATTTAAAGTAGATATAATTGTAAATAAATTAATTTCATAAATTTATCAATTTAATTATAATTCTAATCATAGATAACTATTTCTTACTATCAAGCATATTTGCCTACTCATCTATTTCTCAGGCTCTCACTAATTCTTGTACTAAAAGCTCGACAGGCAAAGGTTAAATCGATTATAGGAACTAAAACCTTGAGGCAATCACGTGAATTAACCAAATGCAAATATTGATCTCTTTTTCTTTATTCACGTCGAGTTTGAAGTTGACCTCAGTCTAGCGGTGATAAGCGATGATGAGGCCGATGGTGGTTCATGTTTATCCAAAATGCTATTCACTCTGGCACTGAAAAGGGGGCGTCCATAAATTACTGAGATATTTAGGGGAGGGGAGGATTCGTGTCAAAACTATTCTAATCTTCTTACGTAAGATTAGATAAGATTTGAGAGGGGAATCTCGGCAAATATTACGCATTTTTTCTAATTGAAACAAAAATTATGGACACAAACTAATTTTATATTTTTTATGATTTATGAATTCATTATATACCTCCATACATATTTTGTTAGTGATATTCTTCATTTGGTGTAAATTCATTCCTTTTTTCATTATTCTAATCCTATTTTGCTACGAAACTGCATACAATTCACTCACTGTTTAGTAAATACAGCGGCGTACATTAACGTAACACCGATACGGAATAATGCACACATGTTAATTACTAATGTTATGTCTAGAATAACCTCGATTTTATTTGCTAACACTGAGCTAAATCACTGAGCTATTTATAAAAGTCAATAGTTCATCTATTTTTAGCACAGCTGTTACTTTATGTAAGTAGTTTTAATTGAAGACAAAGGATTTTTCTCTATACAATTAATTGGACTCGAAGATAAAGAATGCATATATGCCTCTTCTACTCTTCAAACAGCAGTACTTTCAAGGGCGGATCCAAGTTTGCGCCAGGGGGGTCACATAGTAGTACTCAAGTTAAGAACTTATAAGGTTTTTTGTTAATGTAGTTAGTATAGTAGTTAAAAAGAGCTCAGTGGATCCGCCGTTGAATACTTAAAAACCGCGTTTAGTAAACTAGTTATTGTTAATGAACATGCCACGTTTTTTCATTTTTATTATCTAAATATGAAAATAGCATAAATATTGATTTTATTTCACCAGGCGTTAGTATGATTGCACTTAAGCCACTTTAGATAAGATACCGTCGCAAAATCAGTATCTATGTAAGTAAACATCCTTTTGATAGTGATATACGCATACTTTGACCACATTTAATTTCAAAAAGAAAGAAATAAAATTACAACAAACTTAAAATATTCAACACAATATTAAAAAATATTTTTTACCAAAATATACCGACCTCAAACTAAATTTTAAGCCACGTATCTCATCTCTATCATCAGACCCTGACTTTGGTCCCACTCTGGGACGCCCTTAGACTCGTTGTGTAAATTTTAAGACTGAGAGCCATCTGCGCTCGCCAATTCCCCGGTGAAGCTGTAAAGGCCATCTGCGGTCAACAGCATAGTCATTTCGAAAAGTCCTTGACTTCTTTCAATGGATCCACTTTTGACGTATACTCTATTAAAAAAGGATATCAAAATTGGTTCTATAACGGACGAAATTTTCGCGAACAAACATAAAAAAGCATATTCACGTTCGAATTCAGTAACCTCCTTTTTGAAGCTGGTTAAAAAGAGAGCAGAAGGGTTAAATTGACATGACCACGACTTCGTACACGGCTCCTTACGTTTTATTGAGACATCTATCTCGGAGATTAGTGTTCGTAGTGTCATTAGTATAAGCCAATTGTAAACTGGACGCTAAAGGAATGATGCACGGGTTTTACCAAACGCTCCGATGTTACGCCAACACCGATTCTGTTAGGCATTCGGTATTTACTAGAGCATATAACTCGAATTCAGACTGAACCAATGCTTTCAGTTCAATATTTTTGGACTGACGTTTTCGATTAGCTCGGCTTTAGTCCCAGTTTACCCCGATCGGGGGCAACTGGGTTTTTCCAGTTTCACCCGATTCGAAATCAGAGGAAACTGGGGAAAAAGCCTTAGACATTTTATTTAATTTATTATTCCATTTACTGAACTATGGATAATAATGAAATCAACTTGAGTATATTACAGCAATGATTAAAACAAAGTATGGCACAAACAAATGACAAGACAATTTAAGTACAAAAAGTAACCGTTTTAAAAAGGAACATTGGGACGATACGAGTTAAAAAGCTTTGAAATTTTCTTAATACGTGCTACACAATAGAGGCAAAGGGGAAAATTCCATTCAGTCTGACTCGAAATATAGGGATGTTCTGAAGGTGCAATAAACGGCTAAGTGAAGTGCTTCGTCACGTGACTACATAATAGAGCCGTGACGTGTGTGCGTGGGTTACCGAGTAATCGATACATCGATACGACGACATCTTAACGGTACTAACTTTTGTAGTTAAGCCATGTAGAATAAGGAATTTTAAATGGGAAGGGATGGCGGCGATATCTTATAGGCAAATTTACATTTTGGTTTTAACAACTCGGTGGCTTGCTGCAGATTACCTTTACCACAATTTTAATAGGCCCCGTATATTTGGTACCTACGTTACCTATACCTATACAATAAGCTAGGTTACTTAGGTAACCTATACATGGGATCTCGAAAGTCTGGTGACCATCTGTCAACATACATTACACCTCCAGATAGGTGGGTAACAGTCTGACACCGATGGACAATTGCCCAGTTGCTTTCAGATTCTATAGGGTGCAGGTTCAAATCCCCACGTTCCAATGTCTTCTCGAATTTTCGAATTATAGGTACGCTGCGAAGTGATTCAAAGTTCCTGCGTGAAGTCGGCCAATCCGCACTGGGCCCGCATGGATGGCTATGGCCTTTATACCCGTTACGGAAGTGTCGTGCCTCGGTTGGGACTTATGAACCCATAATGATGGACAGAGGACTGGCGAAAGGTCGCTGCTGGAGGCTGGATGAGGAAAGTGGAGAACCGGGATATCTGTAAATATCTGGCACAAAACGGGGAAAACCTATGTGCAGCAGTGCACTGGAATAGGTTGAAAAGACTTTAAGTTGTTGTCATCTCTGAATTAGACTCTATATAAAAACGGCTTTTAGAAATACTTACTTACTTATACAACATATAGTGTGTTATTTCAACAGATTCGTGTGTAAACTGATTCTTAATATGGTGTATCGAGTCCAAGGTCAACATTTCATCAATTTGTTAAGTCAATTGTCATGGTCTATAACCTTAGTTTTGGTTTTAGGGTTGGCTATCAAATATTGTTTAATGTATAGCGATCAGCTCTATAACTTTCGCACCTACTGAAATCACTAATGCAGTTTATAAAATAAAGAGTTTGTTTTGTTGTTGAATATTTAGTAAACGCGAACGCCAAGTTTTCACCATATAAAGACATGGAAATGAATTCAATAAACGTCTGACTAATTCATTGGCTTTCTTATTATACATATAAAAGAAATAATAATTTATGCTGACTAGGGATCTAATAAGGGACCAAATACTTCATTGAGTTTGTTGGAAATGTACTAACTCCAATCCTTAACATGGGACTTCCAATAAGGCACCTTTAAAACCATAGGAGTTGTTCTGTGCAATATTACTGTGGATGCGTTTCATGATAATCAGCCTATAACGGCCCACTGCAGGATTTTAAGACTGAGAGCCATCTGCGCTTGCCACAAGACCGGGCAAACTATACAGTCCATCTGCGCTTGCCACTTGCCAAGTGAAGCTGTAATTGCCATCTACGGCCAACAGCAGAAGTCAGTTAAAAAAACATTTCCGGGACAAGCCTTCCATAATTATCACTAATCAGATTAAATTCTATTGGATATCATTTTTCTAAACGCTTGGTCAAAATCATACGCATCCATTGCCACATAGCGTTGCACATCTCTAATTGTTTTACTTTTCTTATTAAAAATAATTTTAACCAGTGTTAACTAATTAATTATTTTATATTATTTTTGTGATTAAGATAGATTTCATTTTTGTGTGACGTCATTTATTCACTGGGTTCCGTCAGAATATCGGCGCTATAGCGACGCTTGTCCTTATAGCGTCGTAATGGCTTAAGCTGAGGCGGAACCCTTTGACCTTTTTAATGCTATTGTTATTTTTAATAAATAAGTGCAAAGTTAAAAGTTAAGTTAGTGAGTTAGAAAAGCGGAGGACCGGGATATCTGGCGCAAAATGGGGGAGACCTATGTCCAACAGTGGACTGCGATAGGTTGAATAGGAAAAGAGCAGTTTGTTTTCTGCGTCAGTAATGGTTTTTCTTTCTTTCTAATTGAATAGCAGCCTTAGTCGAATATCTCAAAAATAAGGATAAACTTCCCAAATGGAAACTGAATTGTGTGCATTACCTGCGATGAATGCCTCACCTACCGTTAATTATTTGACGACGCAAATCCATTGTTTTATCTAACTAAAGAATAATATGCGTGAATGTCAATTCATTGTACTTCTTCTTAGTATAAGGTTGTCGCGTCGACGTACGATGATTCCATCTGCTGTTTCAAAGACTTAATGTCATAGTCAGTATTAGGATAATGTACTTAATTGGGTATCTTATATGTTTATTTTGTGTTAACAAAAAAGTGTATTCGTGAGTTTTATGTTTATGACAAGTTAATCATATATCTGATATATAGGCCAACCAGTATTTTACAAACCAAAAAGTTTGACAAACATTCAAAGTACTAAATTGATGATGAGTAACATCATGAGTAACTGTCGAGAAGTCAGCTGTTAAATTTTAGGTTACAGGTTCGATTCCCGTGCAAAGTGGTCATTAAGTTATCGTCTTTTAGTATAAGCTACTTGCCATTAATAACGGAGAGTCGTAATTCTTATATGAATTAGATTAAAATTATACTTTAACATCAAGCATCGAACAAGAATGTAGAATGGGAAAATAAAAATGAGATCCCGAAACACTGGTCGATAAAATAGCTACAAATTCAGCACATGCGTAACCAAAGTCATCTCTTTAAGAATAGGTTGGTACTACCTATGGGTCGTCCAAGTGAGGGGATTTCAGATAAAGATAAGACATTTAAACTGCTCATTAATGGAACCATAAACGATTAAAATTACGAAATAAAAAAACCGACACGCTTTTATATTTTTATTGCACCTTGATAGTAGGATTACGGATAATATGGGTATGGCTTAATCTCTGGCACTATAACACAAAATACCGTCTGATTGTCCGCGTATAAGTAAACGTCGTTTAGTGCTATGTAAAAGTGAGAAGTCATTTACAAAATTAAAAGTAGGTTTCGGGTTACATTTTAGCATGGAGCTAAAATATAGATAGTTTGAAAAGCCGCAAAATTTTTGTCAAGTGTGTCGAGACCACAGATCGAAAACCGAGAGATCGAATGTTCGTCCGTCGTAGGGGTTTTTAGGGTTCCGTAGCCAAATGGCAAAAAAACGGAACCCTTATAGATTCGTCATGTCTGTCTATGTGTCCGTCCGTATGTCACACCTTTTTTTCTCCAAAAGTATAAACACTACACTATTCAAACTTTGTAAGTATATGTATTCTGTGAACCGCTATTAGGTTTTGACAAGAAACTTGAAAAAAAAATATATATATTGGGGTTCCCCATACATAGAACTGAAACTCAAAAAATGTTCTTTTATCGTACGTATCAATGTGTAGAGCTTGAAAAATTATATCGAGATTTCTTATACATTTTTTTTATAAATTGAATAGTTTGTGCGAGAGACACTTCCAAAGTTGAAAAAATTGTGCCCCCCCCCCCTCTAATTGATAAACTAAGGGGCTGGCGCTTGGCCAATTTTTTGGGATAGCGGGCAAACGAGCAGACGGCTCATCTGATGGTAAATGACGCCGTTGCCCATGTACACTTGCAATACAAGAGGGCAAAGAAATGCGTTGCCGACCTTTGAAGTGGGAGCTGCAGACAACGTCGTCACCGTAGGTAGCTTTTGGGCTTCAACAGTTTCATTATATGTATGTCATCATTACGATACGAAGAAGGATGTATTCTTTAAACTATTTAAAATATAAACATACATAATAATAATTTAAAATACGAAGACCAATACTATTTGTATATATGTGGTTATTATATATATATATATATATATATATATATATATATATATTGTATATGTCATGCTCATGTACAAATGTTTATAAGTATTCAAATATCTCGGTTTCGATCTCTCATACAATAACAATATGTAATTATTATAGCATCTACTTATTTTATTTACGGATTGGCATTAGATGTTGACGCAACTTTTAGAACTGTAACATGTGTTTAAAAGTATTTACAATATATATACAATACCACTTCAGTCGGAAGTGCGAAAACATGTTTCATTATACCAAAGTTGCAGAATTACATACCTTCTTTTCCCTTTATTGAATTATGAAAAGAACTTTTATGTGTCAACGAAAATTAAAAAGAGAAAACCTACAGTAGAATACGTAACATCTTCCTTATATGAAATTGGTAAAAAAACAAAGAGCGTCGGTGGCTCAGTGGTGTGGTCTGTCGCCTTCCTACTGGGAGGGCTGAGGTTCAAATCCCGACACGTACCAATGTACTTTCGAATTTTCGAAAAATATATGTACATTATCCGACGCTCTTACGGTGAAGGAAAACATCGTGAGGAAACCTTCATGCACGCGTGCGAAGAGATTCGAAGGTTGTGTGTAAAGTCGTCCAATCCGCACTGGGCCCGCGTGGACGACTAAGGCCTAATCACCCTATACGGGTAGGCTCGTGCCCCTCGGTGGGGACGTTTAATGAGCTGATGATGATGATGATGAAAAAAACAAAGGCTGACGATGAATTAAGTATCTACGTCACTCATAAATTTTAAGGACACCATTATTTTCTTTAATATGTTTGAAACGACGACCACTTATTAAGTCCTATTATATTTTGTTCAGGTAATAAGCTTAACTATTTCTTAGTTAAACATCGAAGAAAATACAATTCTTCACTTACCCGTCTTTTAACTAGAGACATTCGACAAGAGATACTACAAGACTAACTCCCATCCAATCGGATTTCCGAAGGATCGGACATTTCTACAGCTTTTTACCTTTTGTTAGTTTACTCAAAAAGGTGTTAACAATGAACTGGTCTTAACAAAACTCTGAATAGTTCACATCGTTAGTCATGTTATGAGTGTTGGACAATAGTTTACGTTCGTGACAACACATATTCGATCAATGAACATAAATATTCAAAAACTTCATTTTCCAAGTACAATGGATGACCGTTTTGAGATTTTTCACAGTTTCACTGGATTATAAATATTATTGCTCACAAATATTTGAAGAAATAAATTGTCTAGTGTATTAACGTTAACATGTTCTAATATTGTTTGTAAACAAAGTTAATAGTTCTGTTGGTATTTAAGCTTTAGGCTAGTATCAACTTCCAGTATAATTTTATGTAATTACTGTAATAAATTAAACAAAGTTATCGAATAGTTTATGATTGTATTAAAATTATTTGTGAAAATTGCATCGAAATATAATCGTCTTAATATTATATTTATTTAACCGGAAGTGGAGCAGTGGCGCCATCTTTATTGAATACTTTTTGATTAATTAGTACAGTTACAATGTCGACATCCGATTAACGTGTATAAATACTGATTGTAAGCATGCAGTTGATAGATTCTCTTGTAAATTGTTATAGAATATACATATCTTGTGGAAACTGTTTTACTGTTCTCATTGACTCACTAACAATATAAAGTTATAGTATGTTACCATTTTTCCGCATAGTATTAGTTATCAGTTGCATAGAACATGTTGACATTAGCTCTCTTCAACCTATTGCAGTACACTGCTGGACATAGGTCTCCCCCAATTTGCGCCAGACATCCCGGTGCTCCGCTTTCCTCATCCAGCTTCTATCACTAGCTAGGATTATTATATTATAAATATGTTTTAAAGAACAGTTTCATGCATTAAAAAAATAATCAACCTTATAGTCCTACATCATCATCATCATCATCATCATTACAGCCTAATTATGTCCACTGCTGAACGAAGGCCTCCCCTAATGATTTCCACGCGGACCGATCCCTTGCAGTTGACATCCATCTGCCACCCGCCACCTTAACCAGATCATCCGTCCATCTGGTTAGGGGTCGGCCTTTCCGCCCCATCGGCCATCGGTTCTACGCACTATGTGCCCTGCCCACTGCCACTTCAACTTGCTAATCCTCTGGGCTATGTCGGTCACCCTAGTTCTCCTACGGATATCCTCGTTTCGGATTTTATCGCGTAGGGAGACACCTAACATAGCCCTCTCCATAGCACGCTGAGCAACCTTGAGTCTATTCAAGAGGCCCTTAGTGAGCGACCACGTTTCGCTTCCGTATGTCATAACTGGCAACACACACTGGTCAAAGACCTTCGTCTTGAGACACTGAGGTATTTTGGACGAAAAGATCTGCCTTAACTTCCCAAACGCTGCCCATCCTAATTGAATTCGACGAGAAACCTCCTTCTCGAAGTTGGACCTACCCATTTGGACTACCTGTCCCAGGTACACATATTCGTCTACAACTTCGAGGACAGAACTTCCAACTAATATCGGTATAGGTACGACATGGGTATTAGACATGACTTTCGTCTTGTCCATGTAGTCCTACAGTTACTAACAAAAATAAGTTACTAACATAATAAGGATATTCCATAAGTAATTAATCATTATCCACTTGTATAACTGCCTCACCATAAACCAAAAACCATTTTTCCTTTGGTAAACATTTAAAATATTGGTCATAAAAAAAGTAGACATCGACATTCAGTATCAAAAACGTGTATGAATTGAACCGAAGCTATCAACCGAAACTGTTGACTATTTTATTGCAGTTTCCTACAAAAAAAGTTCTACTGAAAGCATCCAATTCCATTGCACGAATATATCGGTTGTCTTTAACTGACAGTACATTGCAGATACCTACGATACTACGATTAAAAATCATTATCTAAAATATAATAACATGACACACACCTCTTATATTTCATGCTAGCGACCAACCCCGGCTTCGCATTGGTGCAATGATGATAATAAATACACTACTGAAAAACTGTCAACGTTGTAAATAAAAACATTATTTTGATAAATCTCGTTGTTTTGAAAATCTCTTTGGGTTCAGCAGGGTTCAGCCTGCGTTGCGACATCACATTGGAAAACTCAAAAATATCAGTATTTCTCCACTATGTATTGGTTGTTTTATACTTATAAACCTTCTTCATCACTCTATTTAAAAAACCTCATCTACATCCGTTGCGTAATTTCAAGATTTAAGCATACATAGAGATATAGAGACAGAGAAAGTGACTTTGTTTTATACTATGTAGTGATATCATACTTTGTACCTGGGTAATTATAAATCTAACGTTGTAACTAGTCGTACAGAACTAGACATTGGTTCTTTAAAAGTTTAATTTTATTTAACAGCTAGACAAATATCTATGAAATAAAAGTCACATTTAGCCAACAAAGAATTTATTAAAGACTAATTTACTGTAGTACATAAAACAAAACTAATATCAACTGTTTAATCATCATCATCAGCTCATTAAACGTCCCCACCGAGGGGCACGAGCCTACCCGTATAGGGTGATTAGGCCTTAGTCGTCCACGCGGCCAGTGCGGATTGGACGACTTCACACACAACCTTCGAATCTCTTCGCAGGCGTGCATGAAGGTTTCCTCACGATGTTTTCCTTCACCGTAAGAGCGTCGGATAACGTACATATATTTTTCGAAAATTCGAAAATACATTGTACGTGTCGGGATTGAACCTCAGCCCACCCGGCTAGGAAGGCGACAGTCCACACAACTGTTTAATATTGTTGCTTTAAAAGAAGGACAATATTAAAAGGAAAAAGGCAAATATTTTCCTGTATCATAATTCATAAATTTAGATTTAGAGAGAGATTAGAGCGTCGGTGGCTCAGTGGTGTGGACTGTCGCCTTCCTAGGGGACCGGGAGGGCTGAGGTTCAAATCCCGACACGTACCAATGTATTTTCGAATTTTCGAAAAATATATGTACGTTATCCGACGCTCTTACGGTGAAGGAAAACATCGTGAGGAAACCTTCATGCACGCCTGCGAAGAGATTCGAAGGTTGTGTGTGAAGTCGTCCAATCCGCACTGGGCCCGCGTGGACGACTAAGGCCTAATCACCCTATACGGGTAGGCTCGTGCCCCTCGGTGGGGACGTTTAAAGAGCTGATGATGATGATGATGAATTCATAAATTATACTTACAAGTAATAATTAGGAAAGTATATTAAAAGCATGACTTTATTAGGTTACAATAAGATCCGCCAAACATACATAATAATAGTATTTGTCTATTAAAGATTTATTTACATGTATGACGTGTGGCAAAAGTTTGATGTCAGTTTTTTTAAATACTTACTTAAACAAACAAACTAACTCGATGCACAAACTCACTCAAAGTGTCCGTGGCAAAATTCTGCCCATCGCGTCGGTTGGGCAGAATTTTCATTCTTAATCACGTAGCTCGCTACATGTCATAATGACATTGTAGTATACTCGTGCTTTTGATTTTGTACCATATATCTGATACGATAAGGTCAAAATTTAATTAATAATTTAATGTCATAAATAGAACCATAGGTTAACGTATTGTCAAGCGGCTCGGGACATTTTTCATTGATATTTCTTCGTGATTGTGCATCTAGTTAGTAGGTATATTGTTTATAAAGGTCAAATATAATAAAATGAATACACAATCAATTAAAATTCACACATATGTGACTGAAACATGTCATTTTATAATTCTACAATTCAGTACGTGTAGGTTACATTGATAACACCGATGCGTTAATCAACACCCTGATAATTCAAATGACTGTTACTAATTTACTATTCACAGCTCTGTTTTCCATTGCAATATAGTGTTAACTAGGGTATTTAGTCGGCCATGTTTTTTCCATTTTTTTTTTTCTTCAATACGCTAAGAGTATGTAAATATGCTGCCAATCATTAGCAAGTGTTGATTTTTAGTGAACCGTTCAAAAATATAAATACATGCTGTATATTAAAAGGCACGCTACAAGGAATATAAAAATAAACACATTTTATATTTGAAACTAGCCAGCTTGAATACGTGTCGAAATACTATAAGGAAGATGGATTCTATAAATGATCTTGGATAACTTCGTCTTGTTGAGGAAAGGATCGGGATCTTTCAAACTGTAAAAAAATTAACCGATTAAAAACAGAAACAAATCATTATACAGAAAATAATATCTGGCATGAAAAGAAGAAAAATTACACACTTTATATGAAAACAAAATCGTTGTTAAATATTATAAATAAACAGTTTTAAAATTAATTATGAGAGGAAATGAACGCTCGCCTCTTGACATGATAACCAATACATGTATACCTAATGTCACACAATAGTGTGACATATTTACTCTAATTAACTAAATGCAAACAATAGTTGTCGGGCTTTGGTGAAATTTTCAGAGATAGGTGACGCCAATGATATTCTGTAATATAAGGTAGATACGCCATCCGTGCCTCAAAAACGAACCGCCGAAGAGAGTACAGTTTGTACTCTTTTGTTTAGGTAAATGTGTTCGAAATGTGTGTAAGTGTGCTGTCGCTGCATTCGGAACACTTTTTTCGGTTGTTTAGTGAGGATATCACGAATCCATACTTTCTTAACGCAAATTTCTGTTATATACGTATATGTTTCACTCCGTAACAAAATTATTCATCATAATCAAACTCCGAAAGGAGAGGTTAATCTTTAAATTGTACATGGATTTACTCGGGTCAGCGGATTTTAAATTGAATAAACACGATGGTAAATGAAGCAAAATTGACAATTTAAAAATACATAATTTGTAACGGAAAAAATGACAATCAATAAAACAAAACGCGCGTCGCTGCAATCTGTCATACTAATGTGGGAATAGGGTTGCAATTTGCAAACCACTCACGGTTTAGACCATGAAATGTGGCTTAGAAGCCACTCTTCGTAAAAATAAGTCTGTTTGTCGTTTTACGAAAACAAGTACCCCGATGATTTGCATTGCAAGGATACGAATTTTGTTGATGTGAGAACCTTTTCAATTTCCAAGTCCTACGAGTAAGTTATAAGGAAACGCAATAGCATTTTATGGGCACATTGATGGATTCATACTTATTTATTACATGTGGCATAAGTTTAGATATTGACGTCGTTGAATTCCGTTTTTAAGGCTTAGTCGGAAAACAAAAGAGATCACCATACAGCTTACAAACCTTCGGGTGTCACCGTCAATTTTCTTCAACCATGCCTCATCACAGTATTTCCGACACAACATTTGGGGAGGCAAAATCTAAGTGATACATTTCTATTATTTAAATTTAAATTCTAATGTGGATTAAAACAAATTTAGAAACCCTAAACAACCAATATCAATATATTTAAACGAAAATATTGACTATTCGCTGTTATATTTAAGCAAAGTGATTGTTTGAGAACACGGATACGTTTATCCTTACTAACATAATTTGATTCATGTACACAAATGTTTGTACTGTCCGGGAATTGAACCCGGAACCCTTTAGACTGAGAGCCACCTGTGCTCGCTACATGCCGAGCGAAAGGCGAAGCTGCGAAGGTCATCTACGATGAATAGCAAAAGTTCAGCAAAAAAAAGCATAACCATTGGTGTAGTGTAGATAATAGACGACATCTCAACTATTTGGTATAGGTAATGATGACGTCGGCTGCACCAAGGGTTCCGGGTTCGAACCCCGGGCAGTTCAAACAATTGTGTGCAGGAACATATCTATTTGTAATGGTCTAGGTGTTTCTACGTATAATATGTATGTATTTATGAAGAAAAATATACTAAGTATTCTTGTCCATTGTTTAGAACCCATATTGCCTACAGGTTTATGCTTAGTTTGGGGCTAGATGGCGTTGTGTGAATGTTAGTGGATAATACTGCATCCCCAATGCCCGGTCGAATGTGCTTGGGAATCCCTTATTGATAAATGACATTGCGGGAGGCTTTCTCAGTCTTAGGTGGGCAAATAGATTGTAACAATAAAGCGCTTTAAAAATATCACTATTTTGGTCATAATAACTATTTTCTTATTTTCTATGCAGAGGTTAAAAAAACGAGAGGTATCTCGTTTTATTATTCTGAATGCAAATTATTTACGTAGTTTTAACCAATTAAGTGATTAAAACGTACATACAAACATTTTGTCTTCGTTTAAACTGAAAAATTCATAAAATTTTGCGATAAAGTGAACTTGATTTGATCTTTTGAGTCCTTGTTAAATATTCAACAATGTAAGCATAAAGAATAAAAAATTTTTTTGAAACTTTGTTTTTTTATATTTCGTGAAATAATAAAAAAAGTGTAATTTTAGCGGACCCCTTTTTTAACACCCGGGCCGTATTATTTCAATAATATCGCCTATTTCTTCAACACACAAAAAATAACATCATCATCAGCAGCTCATTATAAGGCTCCACGAGGGGCACGAACCTGTAAAGGGTGATTAGACCTTTATCGTCCACGCGGGCCCTGTGCGACTTGGCCGACTTCACGCACGACCTTTAAATCTCTTCGCAAGCATGCGCAGAATTCCTCACGATGTTTTCCTTCACCGTAAGAGCGTCGGATAAACGTAAATATAATTTCGAAAATTTGCAAATACAACGGTATTGAAAGGTTGTGCGTGAATGCGACTGGGCCCTATACACCATTATACGCACTGGGCCCGCGTGAACGACTAAGGCCTATACACCATTTACGGGTAGGCTCGTGCCCCTCGGTGGGGACGTATAGAATTAAATAATGCAAAAGTTAACGTGGTTATTGTTGATTGTACCCTAATTTCAATTCCAAATAGCACAAGGCAGTGGAAATTTTCTGCTTATAAGATTAACGTTTGTAACAAAGATAATGGACCATATCCTTCTGGACACCTATATTAGTGTTCTCTGAGGTCATTTCAATATAAGTGTGACCACAATATTGTCCTGTGACCGCACGTCGCACTGCAGTAATTGAATAAGTGTAGGGGTAGGTTTTGTTAATAATTTGTTACAATGAGTATGGTTACCGGAGCGCCAACACCATTTTTTCTTTATCCTCTCCTATTATTAGATTTTAACATGTCTGTTGTATTGGTCTGGGTTTTTCTATGTATAATATGTATGTATTTACAAAAATGTTGTTTGTAGTACCCATAATACAAGTTCTCTAGCTTAACTTGGTGCTAGATGGTGGTCAGCAACGCATTAGTTGCGCCTTTGGAGTCGCGGGTGTCCATAGGTCATAGTATCGCTTAACATCCCTCCCGCTATCTTTAAATAATAATCTGTCACACTCAACAAATTGGGCACACAGATTTCCATATTTTTTTAAAGTGATTTGAAAACCCATGGCCCAACCAGGGTTTATATGATCATTCATTAATCGTGCACATCTGCTCAATCTTGTAAGAAGAGTCCTTAGTTTGACGACCCATTTGGTGTTGCAGTTGAGACGTCGACTGCACCACCAAGGGTTCCGGGTTCGAGCCCTGGGCAGTACAAACATTTGTGTGCATGAACATGTCTGTTTGTAATGGTCTGGGTGTTTTCTATGTATAATATGTTTGTATTTACAAAAAAAAATGTACATAAGTATGTTTATCCATTGTTTAGTACCCATAAAACAGCCTTCACACTTCACTTGGGGCTAGATGGTGCTGTGTGAATGTCAGTGGATTTATATATCATGAAATGAATAATAACAAACCCATGCTATAAACACATATTGGAGTCATAATGACTAGAAGTAAACAGGTTTAGGCGTCGGTGGCTCAGTGGTGTGGACTGTCGCCTTCCTACCGGGGGGCTGAGGTTCAATCCCGACACGTACCAATATATTTCGAATATTCGAAAAATATATGTACGTTATCCGAAAACATCGTGAGGAAACCTTCATGCACGCCTGCGAAGAGTTTCGAAGGTTGTGTGTGAAGTCGTTCAATCCGCACTGGCCCGCGTGGACGACTAAGGCCTAATCACCCTATACGGGTAGGCTCGTGCCCCTCGGTGGGGACGTTGAATGAGCTGGTGATGATGATGATGATGATGAAACAGGTTTATGTATATATTCATTATCAATGTTATTCCCGACATACCCATCAAATTAAACCTTATATTAAAAAAATATCTACATTACACAGCGCCATCTAGCTCCAAATTAAGTGTGAAGTGTGTAATATGGGTACTAAACATGGTAAACATACTTTATATATTGTTTTAAAATACATAATATAATACATAAAAAACACCCTGAACCAATACAAACAGACATGTTGTACAGCACACGAAACATTTGTACCGCTAGGATTGAACCTCGGAACCCTTGGTGTATTNCGTTAGCAGAACCGAAGGTTCGTGCCGTAGTTTGAGCAGACGAGTTATGGAGTGGGATCACGTCTTCGCAAGATAAGATTACTACTGATGTATTGATTACATTACATAATGGGATGGGACTGCCCACAGACATCCGAATATACATTAGACTGGACAAGCGCTAGTTTATAGACAGTCCCAGTGTCGCAATTTCTTTTCGGTTCTTACCTGTACAGTTATTATATTCTTGGTAAATTTACTGATTCATTGCGATGATGGGGCATGTTACAATTGCACAGGATGCATTTTGGGTAAACGGTTATTTCTCTTCTAATATTCGTGTGCGTCTTGCTCGTCTCACAGAGCGTAACTGGTAGCCAGTGTATGATCGTGAGCTTACTTTGTCGCACTAAAAACGCGGCATCTCTGTTTGGGAAATCTGTGGGACTGCCTTTAATATCATTAGGCACGGCTTTTAGCTCCTGCGACTAGCTAATTTATATTTATATATCTCAATCCTGCATTGTTAAATTCTTTCACCTAGATTACAATTTCTTACAAACTATAGACAATTATCTGAAGATAAATTTAACTCTTTTGTAACTACTACGACGGAACCCTCATCGAGCAGTCCTGACTCGCACTTGCTTCTTTTTCTAACTATTGTAATATGCAAAATAGGGTTGTTACGCACGCCGAAGTGACTGACTTGCGTACTCCAATTTATAATCGCATTAATTCGCCGCATGAATGATAACAATGCTTTTATAATCACTATAACACGCAGTTGTGAATGAAAGTGGTTGTCTATGTGATGGTATATGATACCAACGGCCTAGTTAAATAGTCGTGTGTCGCTGTCGAATTTTTCGAGAACGAGACTTAACCGTTTTTCTATTTAAGAAACAGTTCCAGAAACAGTTTTAGTTGTAACTGGTTTTCTTCGATTCACGAATTAGAAGTTTCGCAATTGTTTCAATCGTTACGCGACGTAAATATAGTTCTCTGAAGTAAATATAGTTTGCGACTTGAACTATTTTGAAAACTGTTCTGAAAACGGTTCTATCGTCGCGGAATGTATAACGCATAGATTTTCCAATTCGGATGTCTGTGGTATAACTGTTTTAAAAACTAGTTTCTCCTTGCGACGACCGAGTCTACTACTTAGGCATAGCGTTTTCGTTGGGCAAAAGAGAAATTGATAGGTTTGCGCCGTTAGCGGTGACGTCATGTGCTCTGTAATATGAATATTAGCGATGTATGTTTTTTGCTGGTTTGTGTGGCCGACTTGTTGTAATGGATGAGAATGTTATTTATTTACAACAATATGGTTGGAAAGGAAACATTTTTTCTATGTGATAGTGAGCAAGCGAGCTTACGGCAAGTCTGGTTGTAAATGACACCGTCGCCTATCGACAAATTGCAATACCAGAGGACATAGAAATGCGTTGCTGGCTTTTTAAAAGCGAATACACTGTTTTCTTCTAGGTCTTTTGGATTATATTGGTGATGTTTTCACGGCTGTAATTGCTAACTTGTAAACGAACTTTCGAACTGAAATTTGTGCGTATCAACTACTAACCCTATTGTATAGGTTATGTACGTACCTTCACCAATTACATAAATATAAAAAAATATGTGGGTACCTACTGCACGACGATCAAACCCTTGGTGTAGTAGCAAACATATATCAACCAATACACCATTTGGATCGTCAAGTTAAATACTTATGTTATTTTCACATTAAATGTTAATAACGATCGTGAGGTTATCCGGTTCTATAAACATTACAGTGTCATTACTAAATTAAGGGTTCCGCAATGAACTGCGGTGTGACGTCACATGCGCGTGCGCAAGCTTTACGGCAGACGAAGGACGCCCAGATGTTTGCGCCAGACTTGGTGCAATACCCTAGCACTCGATTTGTGGTTACATTCTTTTAACTCGTACAAAAGAATGTGATTCTAGGATTGCCACTTTATTTGGAAATGTCTGGAATTACAGAATAATAAATATATATAAATAAATATCCACTGACATTCACACAGCGCCATCTAGTCCCAAGTTAAGCGTGAAGCCTGTATTATGGGTACTTAACAACGGATAAACATACTTATTTTCATTTTTTTTGTAAAAACATACATATTATACATAGAAATCACCCAGACCATGACAAACACATTACACATTACAGAAGCATTGTGAAAGCGAAATTTGTGAGTGTGTTAATTCTTTACGTGAAATCGGCGGAATAGATTTGGATGAAAGTGCAACAATAAATATTAACTTAGTATACACATAAGGTATATATTACTTCCATGGAAATGGCAAATTTGCAGTAAAACCACGGCGCACTCCTAGTAATTCAATTTAGTACTAGGTGGTAGACTCTGCACTGAGTCGTCTTGAAATTAAAGTTACCACCACAGTGCCAGATATCGTCTCGTCAATTAGAAGGGCTTTGCAATTTCAGACTTTCCAATTAAATGATGTTTTATTGTTTGCATATGTTTGTGGACATTATTAGTGCCTATAATACAATATACTGTCTAGGAACAGAATTCACGAAATGTTGCTACTGTTTTTCGTGAGTAATAAATTAATGTGTAGTCAAAACATAGAATCTCATTGAATCCGTACAAAGAAAGCATCAAGATATGCGTCCCTTGAGTTGGTTTTGGTTGTTATATAAACATAAGACAAAGATTACAGATCTCTCTCGAACCGCGCTACTTCTACGGAATAATGATCGCCGGAACTTTAGAGAAAGTTTGTCCTAACTCCCGAAACTTCAAACATTTATTTAGGACGGCGTACAAAATATATACAATTATAATCTTAAATCTATGAATAAAGTGTTGCCTTAGTTTTAAGCCCCACGTACACCTAAATAAAAAGTCCTTGCAACCAATGATATTCAGTTTAAATAAAGGTAGATAAGGCACCTGTGTCTCAAAAACGAACAGCCAAAGAGAATACAGTTGTAGGTTCTTTGTTCTTTGTGTAGGCAAATGTACGCTCATTCGAAATATGTGTGTTCGGAACACTTTCAGTTGTTTTGTGAGCATATCACGAATCTATACTTTTTACATGACTGCTTAAGTATTTAACCATCATTGCCTGCTAGTGCCTGCGAAGTAGACTTAAACTTGCCTTGTGAATATGACATATACAATTTATTTAATGTGGTCATGACAATATTTTTTTTTGCTTTTAATGGTTATAAATTGAGCCAAGGGTTATATATGCTGATTACATAGTTTTTTTATTTTATTCCTTATTGATATATTTTTAATACATTTAGGAATCAAGAGCTGGTTGAGCTGATGTCGTCAGCTGTACGAGACCTGGCCGAAGCAGAGTTCCTCGGAGAGAGGGATGAGCAGAACAACCCCCTGCCTTCCCGCCCGATGCCAGAGTCGGAGTGGGGCCCAGGTTCTGGTGAGTTGAAGCAATTTGAGTTCTATTTCAGGGCTTTTTAGGTGGAGAATTGGTTTTCTTGTGCTATGTCGTATCTTATATGGTTGGTTAGCAACTTGTGCTAGTATTATGTTTTTATTTTATGGGTAGGCAATGAGCAGACGATTAACCTTATGATAAGTTAAAAAAGAGCGTACACACTTCTAAAAGGCCAGCATCGCATTTCTGGGACCTGAGGTCTTGCAAATGTCCATGGGCGGCGGTGTCACTTACCATTAGGTGAACTGTATGCTTGTATGCCTCCCGTTCAATAAAAAAAATACCCCGAAGGAGATACACACAACCTTAAAAAGATAGGAAAAGGGAATAAGGACAAGAAAGACTACTTAAACTACTACGTTAAATGAGCTGATGATGAACTGATAAACATTCATAACTATTTATTGTTATGTATATATTTCTATGTACTTACACCAATGTCTGTATATATTGAACGCCCAACCTTTAGTCTCGTATCCAAACTTTACCAATCACCAAGTTAGTATTATTATTGCCAACAAAGTTTCTAAACTTGAATCTTAGCGTACCTATGCATTTATACGCTTATTTGTTGAAACAAAGCAGTCGAAACCTATTCACGGCTCTGTTTAGACATCGTTAAAGCTTTATGCTTTGTTTGTAACTACCTCTCTACGAATTGTTAAAGCTCGCATAGTTTTTCATACCAGCCTTTAAATTCCCTTTCTCTTTACAAGCAAATGGTCTTTTTAGCTATGTTTATTGTGCGAAATATCGCCAGTAAAAACACAGAAGTGCATTGGGAAGAGGGTAGCTAGGGAGCTATTACACCATTACGCTTGATCTCCGGGCAGTACAACCATTTGTGGGCATGAACTTGTCTGTTTGTATTAGTATGTTTGTCCGTAGTTTAGTACCCGTAGCATAGCATCTTGCTTGAATAAGGGCTACTCCTAGATAGTGCTGTGTGATTGTTGTGGATATTTATTTACTACTAGCAGTGCCCCGCGGTACAAGTTATTCTTCCGCAGTAAAACGTAGCCTATGTATATTTATTTCGGGTGTCAGTCAACCTTTTACTAAATGTTATTAAAATCGCTGCGTTAAGACTAGCGACGCGCGTCATCGTCGGATCAACATTACTTGATTTTAGTAAATAAAAATGTCTTTTCGAAGATACAAGTACTCCAAGTTTTTCCTTATTACATCAACTATCTGCCAATAAAAGCTCCGTTAAAATCGGTCTAGCCGATTTCATAGATTACCCGGAACACACAAACAGAGGGACAACATTTTTAATAATTGTTGATGTATGTAGGTACGGTATAATTTATTCATATACATGAAAAAAAATTACTTCAATATTACAAGCAGACACCCCAACTTTGTTTATATGTATAGATTATGTTTATCCATTTTGAGTTCCAATAGTACAAGATTGGGCTAGTTAGTGCTGTGTGAATGTCATTGGAAATTTATTTAACCCATTAGACAGATTGCTCGGCGTGTGAGACGTTGAAGGAATGGTGATTGTGTGCCGCATTTCGCATACGAGTTGTTTGAACGGTCAATGCGAACTAACATCCGCTATGCTTATGTCAATATTAAATGGACGGCGTTGTTGGTTTTACTGGCTCAGTTTCTGACTTGAGTTTAAGGAGACACAATGAAAACGTCGTGAGAATACTGGTAGTGGGCAGGGCACAATGTTTAGAGCCTATGGGGTGTTAAGGTTTTCGAGTGGCGTCCGCGCAACGGGAAACGAAGTGAGGCCAACCCTCAAATAGATGGACTGATGACCTGGTGAAGTTGTAGCTGATGGATGTCGACTGCTAAGGATCGGATCGCGTGGAAGTCATTAGGGGAAGGACGGAGGTCTTCGTTCAGCAGTAGACATATTGGCTGTAATGATGATGATGATGTATGTCAATTTCGGCGGCGCTGTTAAATGAGATTTTACTAAGAACCCTAATAAAATTATAGATGTAAATGTCAGTTTGTTTTGCACGCCTCTACGCAACAACTACTTTACTGGAATTACATGGAACTTTGTGCACATAACTGGGCCGTATAAGAAATACCGTATTATACGTTTTATTTCAGGCAAAACTATTTCGATAGATTAAAATTGTAGGTATGAATGTCAATTCTGACGAGACTTTATAATTACAGAATTTAAAAAAATATGTACTAGTTTTTAAATTTTGTATGAGAAATACAGTCAACGTCCCACTTTATTAGTAAACTTAACACTAACCGTGATAGTAACCCGCTATCACACTTTACCGGTACATTTCGTGTTCGCGAATGGTTTTCGAGTGTCAAACTAGTTTGGTTTGACTACATTCCTGCACACTAGGTGACCCGCGCATAGGGTTGCCAGGCGTCCGGATAAAGCCGGAAATAGGCTTTTTGATTTGCAGTCCGTTTCAAACTTGCGATACCCCATGGCACTTCTTTTTTCTTTATTATGTGAAATTCCTAAAAATGCGAGATGTTCGGCTTTTTTACTCAGTTAGGTACTATGTTATTAGATTTACTAGGTTGAAGACTCGATACTAAGTTATATCCCAGATATCGTCCCGTGAATTGGGAGGGTTTTGCACTTTTGTGTTTTGGGATGTGGGTACTGTTGCTAGTACAATTACCGGATATAAGAGACCTAACATCTGCCGTCTCAGGAGAAGGGCACTAGCCAATGTTAAAAGAAAGTAATGTCTTCCTACTGATATTTATTTCGTTCAACACTATCTGTCATGTTCACCGTCGCGTTTACTGAATGCCATTAATAAATTTAGGTCTAGATGGCGCTGTGTAAACGGCTCTGGATACTTACATTTCAGAGGCAGGATATCTGTCCGGCTATTACTTACTACCTGGCAACCCTACCCGCGTACAATACCGCGCGCCATTACAATTCAAGAAGGCGCACGCGCAGGATCCACGCGCCCTGAATGCCGCCAGATATACGTGACTGTGATAGGGCTGTGGTGTAAAAGCTATTTAATCTAAACCTTTTCTTTTCATTATTGTGTTTTTTATTTCCTCATCATCATCAGCTAATTAAAAGTCCCCACCGAGCCGACCCGTAAAGGGTCTATAGGCTTTTTTTTCGAACTGACTACTGCTGTTGGCCTCAGATGGCCTTTACAGCTTCACCGGGCAATATGGGTCTATAGGCGTTAGTCGTCCCCGCGGGCTCAGTGCGGATTGGCCGTCTTCACGTACAACCTTTGAATTTTTTGCGTAGGTGTGCGCAGGTTTCCTTACGAAGGTTTCCTATCCCGTAGGAGCGTCGGATAAACTTACATATAATTTCAAAAAATCGAAAACATTATCAAGAGCGTCGGTGGCTCAATGGAGTGGACTGTCGCCTTCATACCGGGAGGGCTGAATTTCAAATCCCGACACGTACCAATTTGTTTTCGGATTTTCGAAAATATATGTACGTTATCCGATGCTTTTACGGTGAAGGAAAACATTGTGAGGAAACCTTCATGCAGATTCGAAGGTTGTGTTTGAAGTCGGCCAACCCGCACTGGGCCCGCGTAGACTACTAAGGCCACTCTATACGGGTAGGCTCGTGCCCCTCGATGGGGACGTTTAATGAGCTGATGATGATGAGAACATATTGGTACGTGACGTTTTATCACATTGAATTAGAGATGCAACAAGGCTATATCATAAACTATTTAGTATTTATAGTACTTATTTAAATTTAGATATTTTAAGTTTATAGTCTTGCTAAATAAAATACTGTTTTATAATATACAAGTAGCTTGAGCGGTATTCAAAATAGCACTGTGTAAGCAGGCAACATAATAAAAATACGTCAGATTTCACTAGTAGGTACAAAGTCAACAAAACTGTGTAACGTTTTTGGACTTGCTAACACGTTGCGTATACAGAATATATTGTGGAAGGAAAAACCTGATTTTGTGCGGTTATTTCACCTTTTGTATTCAAATAGAGACATTTTAGGAAAATACTTTTGAGGTTGCCTCTTTAAAAGTAACTCTACCTAGAAAAACAGACAAGCTGCTTCGATGCAAGACTATTTTGATTAAAAAATAGTAAAACATTAAAATATAAAATGGTTGCGCTACTCTTAGGGATAAAGCTAAGAGATAAAATCAAAGGCGAAAAAAATGGTTTATATTATAGAAACACATATGAAAGTCAAGTGATGTAAGCTTCGAATTTCACATAAAACTGGGCATAAAAATACAAATAATTTAAAGTAAACCTTTTTTATAATTTGAATATATATACCAATTCAGATAATGTTTTGCTACTAAACAATTTAAAGGCAAAACCATATTTTAGACACGCTTTTTATTAATAAAATATATTAGTCAAAGTAATATTAAAAATAATAAAAACTAATATTAAAAATAATACATAATAATCCTTAAATTCGCTTTAATCTAATAAAAAGCAACGGTGGGCGAATGCACAATTTGTTGAGTTATGATATGACAAAAAACATCACAAATTGATTCAAGAACTGGTTTTCACAAGTTCGAGAGGCAGACAGTTATTCTAATAGGATTTTTTACGATACGAATACCGTTTAGATACTTTTACTAACATAGATATACTAATGAAATTAAATGGTTTCAATTTTACTAGTCACCATATGCAACAGTTTTACAAAAAAAATTTTTGTATACGTAATATATGTGTATACAGGTTAAGGTGGCGGGTAGCAGATGGATGTCAACTGCAAGGGATCGGTCCGCGTGGAAATCATTAGGGAGGCCTTCGTTCAGCAGTGGACATAATTGGGCTGTAATGATGATGATGATGATGATGTGTATACAGAAAAAGGAAACGTTTTAATTGGAGCTTATAGTAGGTACCTATTTGTTATTAAATGTTAACAAACTTTCTTCTTTTTCTTATCGAGTGGTTTTGGTCCGATACGGGGCTCGGTTAAGCTTCCTCCGGAAAACGGATTCATAGTTCTTCTTTGAAAATGAGGTGTTTGATCTTTTCAAATTAGGGTTTCAATCGCACAAAGCGACTTTCAGTATGCGGTCTCTCGTGGGTTTTGAACCCACGACCCCTGGTTAGTGCAACTTGACCACGGAGGCAATAAGATATTACACTATTTTTTACAAAGTGACATCTTTCACTATCATCATCATCAGCCTACCCTTACGCGGGTGTATAGGTCTTAGTCGTCCACACGGGCCCAGTGCAGATTGGCCGACTTCACGCACAACTCTTGAATCTCTTCGCAGGCGTGCGCAGGTTTATCTCGTGTTTTCCTTCACCGTGAAAGCGTCGGATAGTGTACATCTGATTTCACTCAAACGAAATAATTTTGAGATTATAAGCCATTTATTGTTCATTATTGTTAAATTAATTTGTAGACAGTTGTCACTGACTGTTCACAAATCTTGAGTGTGTTAAGAAAAACCAGTATACTTACTACTTACACGTGTCATATCAAATTACTTTATTCGTAAACAGATTTTTTCATACGATTTGATAATTTATTTTATAAAATACAATAAAATATTAAAATTATTTATGACATTTAATAACGTGTGTAAATATAATTTTTGAGTACCTATTTCTAAATATTGTGAGTCTCTGATGAAGTGAAGAAAAGGTAAATAATAATAAAATTAAGGCCCGAATGCGTTTATACATGTGACTGGTAACCCTAAATAACGTAATACTCAATAAGGAACAATGTAGGTGCTTCCCTCATTCTGCTGACCTTACTTTTATTGCTTACTCATTAAAATTTAAATAGATATTTCTATTTCATCATCATCAGCTCATTACACGTCCCCACCGAGAGGCACGAACCTACTCGTATAGGATGGACAGGCCTTAGTCGTCCACGCGGCCCAGTGCGGATTTAACGCACAACCGTTAAATCTCTTCGCAGGCGTGCGCAGGTTTCCTTACGATGTTTTCCTTCAACGTAAGAGCGTCGAATAAACGTACCTATATTTAAAAAAATTAAAAACACATTGATCCTGTTCATGCTTATAATATGTTTGACATGCTGTTTTGCTAACAAAAAAGATTTTCGAGTTCAACAATGCCATAAATATAAAACCAGTGGTTTTGGTGTCGTAGTTATTTGATCATTACTCTTTCGAACAATCGAAAAGGTACCGTTTACTTGACCTACGTAGCAAGACTAGCAAGGCTAAGCAACGAAACATATGAATGGGCAAGATACGCAATAGAAATCTTACGTCGCGGTCGGTGTTACTAAAAAGGTCAATTTGAATTTGGTGAATATTGTTTTACTGCCTAGCCTAGGTTCACTGTTGGATTTGATTGCCGCATGAATTCGAGGGTCGTAGGTTCGCATCCTGCGGGGAGACCGCATAATTAAAGTCACTTTGTCCGGTATTTCCCAGTTTGGTTAAGACATTTTTGTATGTTACAAAGTTTTCAGGACGGTAAGGACGCTCACGCTTCGGATTGTTTATTATATGGAAGAGCGGAACCTCCTAACACAGGCTTCTCTTGCCTGAATGGAGGTTCTAAATCACAAGATCAGGGCAAAATATTGTAATTTTTTATGTTATTAGCGTACAGGACGGTCAGCCGCTCACCTAATGGTAAGTGATACGTCTGACCATGACAGAGCGGTATTGAAGGAGACCAACAACTGATATACAGTTATTATTCTCCATCAATGCCGCACTGCGCCCGTTCCCTGTTCTCTTATACCCAGTATCAGTTATTTGTCTCTCATTGTATGTATGATTTTTGCATATTACATTAACCGGTATTTATGTTAAGATATTATTTAGGATGCTTTTCCAACACTCTTACGGTGAAGGAAAACATCGTGAGGAAACCTTCATGCACGCCTGCGAAGAGATTCGAAGGTTGTGTGTGAAGTCGTCCAATCAACACTGGGCCCGCGTGGACGACTAAGGCCTAATCATCCTATACGGGTAGGCTCGTGCCCCTCGGTGGGGACGTATAATGAGCTGATGATGATGAATGTTATTTACCTGTTTGTCTCTTTTGATGCCGCTCTGTCATGGTCAGGCATATCATTTACTATCAGACGATGGTCCTGTTCACTTCATTACATAAAAAAAAATAAGGTCGTGTGTTGTTCCAGAATGGGAATGCATCGTAGAGCCTTTGCCCATGAGTGGCGTATCGGGCTGCTTGACCAGGGAGTGGGTAGCCGGCACGTGCTAGCAGCCGGTGCTTTACTCGGCAGAGCTGTTCTGCAGCGCTGAAGCTCGCTGGACACAAGCCCGCCTTGCAGACACAGGTAATTTGCACATTGTTATGTTATTACCGTTTTTGGACAGGTATTTGCGGATTTTAATGTTAAGCCGTTTGCAGACAGGTATTTTGTGCATTTTAATGTATTTTCATTTGTAGTCAGGTATTTTGCGTAATTCAATGTAAACAAATCCGTTTGTGGACAGGTATTTTGTACATTGAATGGTATTTACCGTCGTTCGCAGAAATTTTTTTTTGATTGCTCATAATAATAATAATAATAATAAATCATTTATTTGCTGGAATATGGTACAAGTTGTTGTTGAGATTAGTGCTTCCGACATACTCTATCGAAATTCGATGTGCAAATGTTCTTGATTGAAGTTATACAACAAAAATGTTACTGTTATCAAAATAAGCTTTTATAATTTGCTAGTTACATATGTCTATACTGTCACATTAATGTTATGTCAAGGTTACGGAATTATAAAATATGTCAAAGTTTGCACTCACATTCATCATTTTGGTCACAATATATGTATAAATTATGGATATAAAGGTTGTAATTATTGTTACATCTTGAGTTTATAATTAATTTAAATTACAATTTGTCCAAATTTATAGATTAGTTACATAATACCACAAGTCAATTTAAAAATGTATTTTTTTTTCATTTAGATAATCATTTACTGAATAATACATTTTGTTAATAAGAAAATTAAAGAATTTATTTTTAAATTCTTGATAAGGCAGAGTTTTAATCGTTGCTGGCATTTTATTGAAAATCCGTACTGCCATACAATTGACATTTTTAGAGTAAAGTGTTAGTCTTTGGGGTGGGACTACTAAATCGTTTTCTTTTCTGCCTCTATACCCCGGGTATTTTTTAGATTCGAACAAAGCTCTATGTTTATATACAAATATTCCCATTTCGAAAATATATAGACAGGGAATGGGCAAAATATTCATTTTTGCGAATAAAGGTTTACAACTGACTCGATATTTCACTCCACAGATTGATCTAACACATTTCTTTTGAGCCTTAAAGATTCTTGACATATCAACCGAATTGCCCCACAATATGATACCATACCGCAATAATGAACCCACATACCCATGATACGCAGTTAAAGCAGCATTTTCGGAAACCGTTTTCCTGAGTCTGCTTAAGGCGTAAACAAATCTGTCTATTTTACCAACTAATATGTCTATATGTATTTTCCAATCACAGAATCTATCAATTGTCACACCTAAAAATTTACTAGAAATCACTTCTTCGATTTTATTTTTATCCAAATTGATATCCACGTTTTTATTTATGCTACTTTGCTTGGTTATAAATTTAATGTTGATATATAATTTTTTTTTTCCATATTTATTTTTAAGTTATTATTTGTTAGCCATTGAATTACGTTTTTTAAATTTCGACAGGTTGCAGCTTCAAGATCATTTAAAGTTTTTGCTTTAATAATGAGCGTAGTGTCGTCTGCAAACAAAATACATTTTTGATCTACACTATCGGGTAGGTCGTTTATGTATACTAAAAACAATAAAGGGCCAGTACGCTGCCTTGGGGTACGCCGCACCTATTAAAACTATATGTAGAGCAGTGTTCTTCTTTTGTATTTCGAGAGATCCTCGAAATTTGGACACATTGCTGGCGATTGGATAAGTAACTTTCTATCCATGATAGAGCCGTGCCTCTTATACCGTATCTCTCTAATTTATGTAAAAGTATATCATGTGAAACGTAATCGAATGCCCTGCTCATATCGAGAAAGAGAGCCAGTGTATGGTAGCTATCATTTAAGTTACAAGTCACTTCTCTCATGAGATGGAAGCAGGCCAATGTGGTAGAACTGTTTTTCCTGAAGCCAAATTGTTCATTTTTAAATAGCCTTTCTGTTGTCATAAATGAGCTTATTTTGTCATAAAATACCTTTTCAAATATTTTTGCTAATATTGGTACTTTAGCAATTGGTCTATAGTTATTGATCTCATCCTCTGGTCCATTTTTGTGAATTGGTTTGATAACAGTTCGCTTTAGTAGCGTAGGAAAGCGACCCTCGGTCAATGATAAATTTATTATGTGTGTTAGAGGTTTAACAATGTATTGCGCACATTTTTTTATTGTATCCGTATTAATGTTATCATAACCAGTTGATGGTGAGTTTTTAAGGCCCTTGATTATTTTCAATATGTCATATTCGTTTACCGGAGTAAGGAAGATACTTTTTTTGTGAAAAGGAATATTAATTGGCACATGTCGAACTTTTTGTTTTGTTTGGCTCCAGTAGAGTTCGTCAGGTTTATAAAATAATTATTAAATAAATCACATATCTTTTTTGGTTCATGTTCAATATTTTTGTCACATTTGATTTTCTTTATTTCATTTATAATAATCGAATTTTGTGTACATTTCTTTATGACGTCCCATGATGTCTTACAAATATTTTTAGACTGATTTATATAATTCATATTTGTTATTTTTTGGGCTGCATATAAACAATTTTTAAAGATTTGATTGTATTGTCTATAGTGTTTTTTGGCAATATTTTTATTTGATTTAGAAAGTCGATATTTAATATATAGTTGTCTTTTATGTATACTACTCCTTTTGATACCTTTAGAAAGCCACGTATTTTTTAATTGTTTAGCAACTCTTTTTATTTTTATTATTGGAAAGCATAAATTATATAGCAAAGTAAATAGTTCATGAAATTTTTGAAATGCATCATCCATATATTTTTCTTCTAACACTTCTGAGAATGATAATTGCGAAATGTACACCATAAACTTTCTCATATTATCTAAACACATGTCACGCTTGTATTCAAACCAATATTTTATCCTTTTATTTGAGTTATGTTCCATTTTTATTTGAAAAGAAATGCTTTGGGCAGTTTCATGGTCTGATAAACATAAGTGATGCAGCTTTGAAGTAATATTATGGTTTAAGTTGCTCACTATTAGATCCAGACATGCATTGTTGCGAGTAGGTTTTTTGATATGACAGGTTATGTTAAAATTTTTAAGAATGCTCTTTAATTCCCTGGAATATTGATTGTCTTTTACAATGTCGATGTTCCAGTCACCGCATAAAATAATGTTTTTATTACGTTTCCGTGATAACTTCTCTAATAGGGACTGAAGTTGTTCAAAAAACAAATCTGGTTTTGATGCTGGAGTTCTATAAATACAAATCACTATCAAATTGTATTGAACTAATTCCAGGGCGCAACACTCAAAAGCATAGAGCATTGCTTGTTCAATTTCTATTTTAATAAAATCTAAGTTATTTTTTAAAAGTATACACGTCCCCCCTCTGCGCTGTGTTCTAGAGAACGAACATCCTAGCTTGTAGCCAGAAATGTTAAGGTTTTTTTCAGAACCCTGTTTTACAAAAGTTTCAGACAAGCAAATGATGTCGATATCGCCTGTTTCTTTTTTTAGTTCATCTAAGGTTACAACCAAAAGATCCTGTTTACTCAAAATACTAGCAATATTTTGATGGAGGAGTGTTAGTTTTTTTGTGACGAAATAACTGGGAAGCGTTGGAGATATTGTAAGTAACTGATACTTGTTTCGAAAAGTAATCGGGAATAGTCTTTTGGGTTTGTTTTTTGTTACCAAAATGTGACTTAGATTTAATATTTTTGCTATTTTCTTTTAATATTTCTCTTAATTTGTATGGTGTTAAATATTTATCCTTATAATGTAAATAATCCATTTCTATATTAATCTTATTACATAATTCATCTAGATACCATTTTTTACTATGTGTCTTAGATTCAATAAATGTACAGTTGCTGTAATATCGTATTAGTAATCTTAGATTATAATTTAACAATTCAACATTTAGGTAGGGGTTATGGAATACATTGACAATAAAAACTTTATATTTCCTTAGCTTATACAAAGCAATACCTAATTCAGAGAAAAGTAAATAGGGGTTTTTATCATAGGCTCCAATCGCTAGGATCACAACATCGTCTTCATTTATGCAATGCTGTATATTGTCGCACGAGCTGAGTATTTGGGTACACCTCGCCTCCGGCTTTATAAAAGCTGATATTTTGTACGGATCACTTATGATATTACTTCGTTTTTTGTACAGTAACTTGGATATACCCTTGATCTGATCATCACCCAGTATGAATAGGTTAGTTTGCTTCCTTCTAAGATATTGCTGACTTTCGGTTACATGTACTTCGTTGGACTGTATGTTATTTACGTTGGTGCAGGAAGGTAAATTTGGAGTAGGGCCATCTGACTGCACGTTAAGTGTAGAGTAATTAGAAGGCTCGTTCGGTGGCACATCATGTATATTGTTGTAGTTTGCTGATTTAAGGCTGTTTTGTGGTAGTTCGACGATTCGTGAAGATTCATTGAATAATACCTGTTCTAGCCAGATGCAATGGTGACGTCGACGCAGTCATTGATTTATTAATTTGAGTTCTAAGAGGCGAAGAGTTTTGAGTTTTCTGAGTTGATCGGCATACCATATTTTTTAGAGTATATATTTGAATATTCTGTTGTGCAATTGTTTTTTTAATTCGTTATTTTCTGAATTTACTCATCTATTTCGTGGTCAGCTCGTTCTAATTTAAATTTCAATGTGGCTAATTCTCTAATAAATCGTCATTGGTCGACTTGTCATTATATATCTCACTATGTGTACTTAACATGGTGGAGTCAAATAGTGGAATTAAGTATGTCATTAGCCAAAGTTGAGATATCCAATTCTGATTTTGATTTAGGATTCTGTTTCGAACGTTATGTTATTCAACTCTGTATTTCCTGTGACTCCATCTTGCGGTGAGTAGTGAAATTAAATACTAGTAATTATTGGCCTCTAGTGGTCCACAATCAAACTTATTGTTAATCAGTGCTCCCTCTAGGTACTTTGCCTTAACCAAAATGTTTTAAGGATTATTTGATTGCTGTTGCTATTATTGTGCGACAGGTGGAGATGGTCCGCCTGAACAATGATTTTTTCACATGTTCGTTATTCAATTTGAATAGTATATTTAAGGTTATATGAAATGTGTTTTCAATAATATAGGGATAATATATATATACCTATGTTTCGTTGTAGCTTGTGTTGCACCGCAGTTATATTTGTTGTATGAGTTGTTAGATATAACACATATTATTCAGTAAAAATCCACTTTATACGTCACTTCACAATATTGGTCTTAATTTGTTGTTCTCCATATCTACTTTGAATAACGATGTCACTTATAGTTTTTAATATTACACTTATTAAATATGCACTTTTATGAGAAAACTGTTTGTTTTAATATTTTTAATTGGCGTTTAACGCAGAGCTGTTGTTTACACGGCAACTAGCGCCATCTCTCTCTCTCTCTCTCTCACTATCATCAATTGACCAAATATTAATTGGTTTCAGTGTATTTAAAAATACATATTGCAAATAAACAAAAGTTATCAATGAAACGACATATAAAATAGGGTGCGCTTTTATAAAAATAAGGTTTGATATTTTATTGCGGATGGTGGAGAATACCGAATTTATTGACTCACCGTTTTCCAAGTGGCAAATTTGTATCGTCAATGGGTAGCGGTTTTGGCGACAGTATAGTGCATTGGTGTCATGTAGTACCTGGTTTTGTATCCTTCAACGGCCAAGTCACACATCATTAACCATAATAATAAAGTAATCGCAGTAAGGAACCTTAGACTTGGCACGTCTTTGTCTTGATTTCATTACTTTAGAAATAATCAAGCAGCTCCATCGAGACTTGGCTAGATTTTTTACAGAATGTTTTAGTGGGATTTCCCTTCTTTTTGTAGAAACTTGAAAGGAATATTGTACGACCCATTGGGTGTAATGGTTGAGATGTCGGCTACTACACCAAGGGTTCCGGGTTCGATCCCCGGATAGTACAAATATAGACTTGGCAGGGGCACTGCCGTGCTCCCCGATTTTTCACATCGGATGAAGTGGCCCATCATGATGAATATATATTGTTTAAAGGTGGGCTCTTTAGTTACCTAATCAGGGTCACCAGGTACTCCAGATCTTCGATTATCCAACTTTTTATAATTTTCCCTTTATGTAGCCATTAAACCCTAACCCTGTACCATTTCAGCTCTCTGAGTTAATGGGAAGTACTATTCTATGTTGAAGATCATGAGTGAGTGAGTGAGTGTCTATCGAAAATGCGAAACTTTGCTTTCGCTTAACGTCGGAACTAAATGACCAACAGACTTGAAATTTTGGGTTTAAAGTATATTATTATATTTTACTAGATGAAGAAAATTTCAGCGTTCTGGTATTATCCAAAGGTTCTCAAATCGGGGTCTGAAAATGCGGCGAAATGGAGCCTGTAAAGGCGGGTACGGAAGTGTTTGCTTCGCGCTCGACTTGGTGGGGGCACTGCCGTGCCTCCAGATAGTAGTCTTAATTTTGTTTACATTAAGTATTATTAATTTTCAGAAATTCAGAAATACAATACTTTCGCAAACCTCTTTTTGAACAGCTGCATTACCTTAAATTACTGATATAATTGTTTACATTGTGTCTGATTGTCTACACTTTAAAAGTTGTTATCTTTCATATATTAATATGAAAGATGTATATTTCTTTTTTCTTCGTTATCTTATACAGTTGGTACATGTTATACATAAATATACATGATGAATTTAATTGCGTGTGTAGATAAATCCCATCTGTGACTGTAAAATAAAAATATTTGGCTGTCTCTTGCCGTGACAGTATTAAGCATCAGGGTGCCAAATAATGGCGCATATGGAAATCCGCTTAATAATGTTAGTGATTCTAGGCGGGTGAAGAGCGCAGTAAAATTAGTGAGTACCTAACCGACTACCGGTCTGATGGTTGCGAAAGGAAACTGGATGAGGAAAACGGAAGACCGAAATATTTAGTGCAAAATTGGGGAAAGGACTGGCCATCAGTGGACTGAAAAAAGTTAAAGAAAGTTAAAAAAAGTAATAAATATAAACTATCTTAGTCTACTACTGGATATAGGGCTCTCCCATATTACGCCTCATCTCATCTTATGCCCACCAGTGACCTTTCAAACAGAAGTCGTGGCCACGGCTGAATTGAGAAAGAAGATAATTCCTAACAACATAATATAAAAAAATCATTCACTAGATATCTTCAGCACTAGTCTTATGTGATTTATTATAAAATTTATTAAATAATGCCATTTAAAGGCCTTATATCCAAAGTATAAAGTATAAAAAATGTATTAGGGTCAGAGCAAACATTTTTAACAAAACAATATGTGATTAGTGGGTATTTAATTTATTAACTACGGGTATAAAAAATACTAAATAAAAAAATATATCAGAAAATCAAAACTAACTTTAAAAATTGAAATTTATCCCTCTGAAAATTTTACATACTTAATAGCACTCAGAATAACAATCAAGAAGTTACAATTGTTGCTTTAAAATACAGCCATTGTCAGCTAAAACGAGGACCCTGTAATTCCAACTGCCTTTCACTTGCTAAAACAACGCAGGTCAGCAATTTCAATGGGTCGCTTACTCTGTTAAGTGCTGACCAGTTTGTCACCATTTCCCATGCAGCTTCTTGATCCTCTGCACTCCCTCCCATATTTTCATATATATCTGTTCTTACCGGTCCCGGATTAATTATATTGACTCTTACTCCTTTAGACGCAAAATCTAAAGCAACTGATCTAGAAAAATGGTCCAGTGCGGCCTTAGAAGTATTATAACAAAATCTTTCAATGCCCATCACCCTTAATGCAGCTATGCTAGAAATATTTATAATATTGCCTTTAGTTTCCATTAAGTATTTACCCGCGAAATGAATGAGGTAGACGACTGATCTAAGATTTGTATTTATAACCTGATCGAATACCTCTAAGCTCGTTCGTCAAGATGATTATTTGCGCGAGAATACCAGCGTTGTTTATTAGTACGTCCAATTTTCCGAAGTATTTTATTGTTTCGTTTATAATACGTTCCGCATCAATTTCTAAAGAAACGTCCGCAGTTATAACCAGTGGCTCGTTCCCGATTTCTTTGCATTTTCTTTAATTCGTTTAGTTTCGTCTCGTTTCTTCCCAAATAGCGACTTGGCACCTTCGTGGAAAATTTCTTTGCAATAGCCGCACCGATCATGAACTTGGCGCCGGTCACTAAAACCTCTTGATAAAACTCATTGTAGCACTACTTCTTATAAAGTTACGTTTAGTTATTAAACACAGTAACGTATAATTCTTATGATTTAAACTTTTTTCTTATATTCATTCAAATACCTCGAGAGGCAATTGATAAATTCTGATAAGATATAAAAGCAATCTTTTATTTGATAACTTTGAGACTATTTATATTTACACCAGTTTTATTTTATTTAAACCACTGCACCGGTTATAATGGCACTTTGAAGAGGAGATTTATGTTGTTCGTATGAAAATTTTTTACAAAAACCAAGGGAAAAAAATATTATGTTTTCTAGTATGAATAAGTATAATATGAAGTCCGTATTAAATCCGTTAGTGGTCATCATATACCAAAATGATAATAAAAAGAGCGTGCTTTATTGTAAACAAAACAATGTATACCTTCGTTATTACTGTACCATAATTCTTGTTTTCTTTATCTGATTTAAGATACGTGGACTAAAGTGACAGCATTTGTCAACAAAATTATTTAATAAATGCGTAAGCCATTTTTTCTTCAGTTTCTTTTCTCGCTTCTGATAACAGATGCGAGCCAAGTATCTTTATTTGTTGCTTTCCATACAAGAACTGGCCGAATTTTGACACACTTTTATTGTCAACGAGACTCCGTCCATATTTTTTAAACGTTCATGTCTACAGACATCTAATGTAGGTATTAAATAATTTCGTGGTCAAATCTTGTCACTAAAGCCAACTTATCTTAGATAAGATATTTTCATAGATAATTAGTACATTTTATGCAGTGGCATGAAAATAGTTTGACTAATAATGTAATTAGTTTCAGTTGCATCAGCTAATGCATACCTTTACGACTAAGTTAAGCCAGTAATATCGTACATTACAATAAAATTAAGATAATTTGTAAGTAATTCATATAGATATAAATTATTTTCATTTAAACGATGTGTATCTTTTATTTGCTTGTCAATACTTTCTCTAAATGTAAATCAAAAGTGTATTTTTTTAAATTAAGACTTTACAAGACTTTTTTGAATCGTTAATTAAATATGTAGTATAAAACCAGTGTCAATCTACCAATAAATATTCCACTTACATCAGTACAGGGTCATCTAGCCTCAATTACCAAGAAGCCTGCTTTAATATGAGTAATATACAATACTGATAAAGATAGTTACTGATATCCTTTTTTAAGGTTATGTAGCCAAATGGCTAATTACGGATTCCTTATACATTCGTCATGCCTGTCTGTCCGTCCGTCTGTCTGTATGTCACACTTTTTTTCTTTCAAATTCTAAGAACTATACTGTAAAATCTTTATAAGTATATGTATTTTGTGACACCTATAAATTTTTTACATGAAACTTGAAAAAAAACATACCCGAAAGGAACCCGAAACCCCATATATGTAACTGAAACTCAAAAATATATTTTTCATCGAAACCACACGTGTGTGGTATCAATGTCATAGCTTGCCCCTATAATTAAGGGGTTGTCCATTAATCACGTGAGGCTCGAAAGGGGGGAGGGGTTTTTATAAAAATCACGAAAATGACACAAGGGGGAGGGGGGGTGTAGTGAGATACACGTGTATTACCTAGTGTAGACTTTTTATCATGGTCCTTAATTTCAGAATAAAATAAAATTATAGTTTATACCTGTATTTAAAGGTAATATTTTGAAAGTCTGAAAAATTCTTTGTAGGTATTAAAGATATACGTGATGTTGAGTAGGGAGGGGGGGAGGTAGACTTAAACCTCACTACGTATCACAAAGGGGGAGGGGGGGGCTTATAAAATGCAAAAGATCACGTGATTAATGGACGGCCCCTAACCTAAATAACGTAATCGAATATAATCTTTCAGTCCACAGGAAGTTGGTGGGTTCGTGCCCCGGAACTTATTTGAGGACTTAAATGAGGCACCTTCCTAGTGACCTTATTTGAATTGTTTTTTTGCATGCTAAGTAGGTAATGGCTGATCATTCCAAATATAACTACCTAAATGAAATTTAAGATATTAAAAACACAGATCGAGTCCATCAATACCTACAAGGTGACAACCATGTCCTACGCAAAATAAATGATAAGCAAAATTAAATGCTTATTTCTGACATATATATCTTGTAATAATGAGAACTGCTCTTATACTATTGATGTTGTTAAAAGTAGCACACGGTTGTCACTACGATTCAGTGTTTAGGATTGTGCTGTTGCTTTTAAACCACAATGAATTTTTACAAAAAAGTAGTATTAGTAACCGGCGCAAGTTCTGGGATAGGCGCAGCTGTTGCATTGAAATTCGCCGCGCATGGCGCTTCAGTTGCAATTGTTGGACGTAACGAGAAGAAACTAAAAAGGATTTCTGGTAAAATTCAAAATTCAGGCAATAACGCTCTTGTTATTAATGCTGATGTAACCGTCGATGATAAAGCTAATGAAATTATTAATCAAATAACTAAGTGTTATGGAAAACTGGACATTTTGATAAATAACGTTGGAATTGCATGTTTCGAAAGCATTTTATCTGCCAACGCTATGCGAGTATACGACCACGTCATGACGACTAATCTTCGGTCTGCTGTCAAAATGACCAATCTTGCTGCTCCATATTTAATTAAAACTCGAGGTAACATAGTCAATATATCAAGTATAGCATCCTCGAATGTGATAAATGAACGGAACTTTTCGTACTGTGCCTCTAAAGCCGGAATGGATCATTTTTCAAGGTGCACCGCTTTAGAACTATCAAAATTTGGAATTCGAGTAAACATGGTAAATCCTGGACCTGTCAATACTGATTATATGGAAAAGATGAATTTAAATAAAGCAGAACAAGATAATGTCATCGCAACTCTTAAAAATTCTTCGTGTCTTGGTAAATTGGTGAACCAGAAGAAATTGCTGATGTTGTAATGTTTCTGACGAGCGATTTGGCCAGGAGTATAACCGGATCATCACATGTAATTGATAATGGTTTATTACTTAAAAGTTTAATACAATTTTAATAAAAATTCATAGTACTTTTTTTTAGTTTAATGATTTTGCATTATGAAATGATTATGATATAACAATGGAAGGGTTTCATTAGTAAACACTACCTAATTCTGTAATCCAAAATGTATTTTAGATCTTTTCAATGCTTTGGTTTCGACTAAGAATAATGTTTTATTTAATGATAAATAGTTCATTATTTTTAGTATAACCATTAATAGGTCAGAATTAGTATACGTTACTCTATAAGGGAGTTAGTTGATCTCCTAACTTGTAAAATCCCAAGTTTTGCTAAGCAATAAAAAGGTTAAAAAAGATTGCTCAGATGAGTATAGTGAGATCCTAATTTTTTGTCTTAACAGTCTTGCCAATATTAACTCAGCAGTTAACTTCATTCAATAAAATAGTAGCACATTATGTATGCCCCTCCTTGAGGTATATATTCGTACGACAGAAGCGTTATTTTTTTACTTTTGACTAGATTTGACATTTGGCCGCCATATTACCTGATGTTAAAAGTGATGCGCCACCGTGAACATCCCTATCTAGGAGCAGCCTGTTCACTCTTCCCTTAAAGATGTCCAAAATATATTGATCAGAGAACACGCCAGCAGGCAAAGAGTTCCACACCCTTACCGTATACTCGGACCGATGAATACTTGCCCTGAGCAATATTCAAAAGAGTTCACAATGATCTATTTTTAGACGTTCCATTCCATTACCGTTCTTTGAAACGATGCATCGTCGCCCTAACGCTACACTTGCATTGATGTAATTTTCTAAATATCATGCTTTGTGAGCGTTATCCCACATCCTGTTTCTTTTTGTGGTGTTGGTTCTAAGACTCAATGTTGCTTTGTAAATTCCATTATCATTCATAATATGCGGAATATGTATACTAGCAAACCATTTATGACTGTCAGTGTTATATAAACAATAATCTAACTGTTAATCTAAGCTGTCAGTGCTAGATTTTATTTTATTCCAATATGCTGCAATATGAAAAGGTCATTCACCGTAACTTTAAATATAACAAAATTATTTTTAAATTTAATAACAAAGTTCAA
>PQWD01005654.1:0-17461 GCA_019425675.1 Leucinodes orbonalis
GTAGGCGTGATTGAAGGACCTACAAAGGATTTTATCCTTTATTATTTTATCCTAAAAGGATTTTTATTATGTTATTGGTATCTTTATTTTGACGTGCTTTTTGAAAGGCTAATTTAAATAAATTGATTTTGACTACCACCGCCGACGACTTTAAACAAATACCTTATATATAAAAAATATACTTTTACTTTTTACTCAGTTATAAGATAATAAGTAGATCTCTCTCTATCTTCAACCTATCGCAGTGCATTGGTGGACATAGGCTTCCTTATTCTGCGCCAGATATTTACAATGAATTTTGGTCGGAAAGATTTAGTATGTTACGTCGTATTTTTAGTTGGCAGGTCCCTACCCTATTGCTTACTTTGTAATTATTATGAGAAACTATTACAAAACTATAAGCTGTATTTTATCGGTAAGTTTAATTATCACGTTAATAAGTAACTTACAGGAAATTTGCGTTTCAAGACGAATATAAACGCTCCTATTCTAATCTCAATTCTAATAAGCTCTCCATAAATGGATGATGAATAAAACCACGAATGTTTACTCAGTTATGAAAGATTTTGATCGAAAATCTTCGCTAATAACGAGATACTTTAAAGGAAAATAAATTGAGTTTTCCTTAAATACACCGGTTATATCTCTTTGTCTTGTCGCTTTACGATTAAGGAAAATTATTTTCATAATATCTATTTTTTAACAACACATCAGTTTTGAAACAGTGCTCTTAGATTTCATAATTATAGTACAAAACAATAATAATATTAGGATAAATAACGCTCAAGCCTTGGTTCCAAAAGAGAAGCAGAGATGAAAGAGCGACACATGCGCGATCCTGACATACCCTAGCTTCCTAAACATCCGTCAATTTTTAATACTCTTTTATTCTTTCTGATTTTCGTTCTTAAAAATCAATCATTAATTTTAAAAAATTGTTCCAATGATTGTCAAAAACTATATATAACGTATGCAATAAATATGGTTCAACTATAACACAATAGATCATAAATCCCTATTGCAATGACAGATACAATATTAATGGCGATCATTCTGTTCCACTCGTAAAGAGCAGTGTTATTATAACCATACCGTACTACAAGAGAGCATAAAATCTTATCACACAACAAATATAATATCTAGTGTAAAGGTCATAGAAGAACCGAGGCAAGAGCGTGCGCGCGCACCTGTGACGTCATCGAAATCCATCTCTATTGACCAAAACGACTGCGTAGATACTAGGGTTGCCAGACGGCCGGGAAACTGGGGGATTGTTCCTGAATTTGGATCTTTTCCCGTGTCTCCGAGAAAAGATGCCAAATTTAGAAATCCGGATTCCAAAATTAATAAATAAGAAATGATAAAAGAAAATTAAAACATTTTTTATGATGAAAGCATTGGACCTGGATATCTGACTCAGGATGGGAGAGGCCTCTGTCCAGTAGTGGGCTGCTATATGTTGAAGAGCTGAAGAGAGAGAGATGAGAATACTGGCCTGCCGGTGAGTTTGGGTGGCGTCTAATAACAGCTTCATCATCAGCTTATAATGCCTCATTGCATGATCAAGCCTTCCCCCAAAGCATTGCTAAGCGGAATTAAGGCCGTTACACAACACATGGCCCCAGTGCGAATGGTAGATGCTAACATTATAAAATGTTAAAGTTTTTCTCAGTTCGTGAAATGTTTGTATATTCTAAATGAGAAATAAAATAAAGTTTTGACCTTTAACATTTTCCTATTCAAACACAAGTAAAGTAATGTTTATCACATTGGCAGGTGAACATAACGCAGAAGCAGCGGAGGTAAAATAGACTTGATAGTAAGTGATGCCTCTACCTATGGCTACTCAGAACACCGAAGAAGAAACGAGTACATTGCCAACCTTTAAAAAGTGAAATAAATAAAAAATGAAAGGTTTTGGCTGTCTCACACATGTGAAGATTTCGAAACCAAAAAACTTATTTATTACACGACACAATTGCGTTAGAATTTTCCCGGATTTGATTTCTATCTGGCAACCCTAGTGAACACCCACCATCACATATATTACAAAAACCGAAAACCAACATTGTAACTCGGTAAGATTTCTTCAAGCAATCTGTTTACTTGAAAACGTTAGCGCTAGATTGTACACAATAAGCACAGGGAAAATTCCGCGGAAAATTCTGGAATGTTTTTGGTGCTATTTCGTTATAATTGAATTCCTCTGTGAATTGGAGCATTGAAAACAAGGGGCCCGCTAGAATTATTTCTATTAACTACGAGGACTCGAGGACGTAGCGGCTAAAGTTCGGTTGATCGTTAAGCAGCAGCAGTCTTTCTGACGTTCAGCCGTTGGTCCAAACTACTTCCTAAGGATGGCAGTCGTTAAACCCCCCCCCCCCCATTCCGCACAGGGCCCACGTCGTGGGTTATGGCCCAAACTCCCCATAACCACGTTGTGTGGGAAGGCCTGTCCTTAAAGTGCAACGTTATGGGCTGATGATGAAAAGTCCTAATATTTCACAACTACGCTACGAACATTAGTAATTTAAAGGCGACATACTCGATTGCTACGGCTGATCGACTACTTCATAAAAATACAAAAACCGTTAGAAAGCTCTTATATTTTGAAATCGCAACACCAATTCGGCTTTTATGGAAAATTACCAAGCGTGATAGTAGATAATGAAACCAAATGCATTACGCCGTCACTGCATGGCACTGTAAACATTAACATCGGGGTTGCCCTTGACAAAGGATTCCGCTGAATATTATTAACATTTTTAGTGTTGCCTTACTATCGATGGTTTGACTTCGATAGTTTGCCTTGACAATAACGTTTACTATCGATATTGTTAATATTATCGATAGATTTGGAAACAGCCAGAAGTTACAAGTATCGACACTATCGATAGTTTCTTAGATATGTACACTTTCACTGCCATGAAGCGAGACCAATAGAAATATTAATCTTTCTCAAAGTGCTAAGCTTTGATAGTACCTACAGATACTGTAGACAAAAAAATATGTCAATAGTATGTAAGCTCATTGGCCTATTCGATACTTTTTCCAATCTATCGACTACATTGGACTATCGAGCGACAACACTAAAAATGTTGATACATTAATGATTCAGGGAGCTATTTCGGTAGTGAATACACTGATAGCGATACGTAACGCGTGACGTTTGGATACGACTGGTTAGTGATACTACGTCATCGTGATAGGGATTTCTGGGCAAAATTTTAGTGACATTTCAATATGTTTGCTTTTTTATAAATTATTAATCTTAGAAAGATCGCTGCTTAAGGCTGTACTCGTATGAGAAAGCGGAAGATTGGGAAATAAGAATATGTACCCTCGTTGTTTTAAGACTAATGCTTTGTTAACGTTTCCATTTCGCTTTCGTTCGCTTAATCGCACCGTGGAAGACTTCAAACAGCATGAAAACACTTAACCCTTTTTTTAAAGTTTTTTTTTTGTAATTTGACGTTTATCTAAGTACATATTAATTGTGAGCCGAAATTGAATCAATGTAATTTGACTTTTAAGAATTGGAAAGGTTTTGAATTTTGCAATCTGCTGAAATGTCATTTAATCATAACACTTCCTTTGATACAGGCGATAAATACTACAGAGTATTGACTGTTGTTTGCGTAGTACTGTTGTGATTATCAGCTCACACTACTAGGAATTGTTCGTGGGAGTCGATGCAGTTGACAAATATTTGTGATCAATGTATCAACCATCTGTTCTTAATGAATTAACTGAAAATGTGTCAAGATAAAGCACCGATGCGTCATCTTAATTTGGCATCTCTGTGCTTCTAAATATGTGCTTCTATATTTATACTGTACAATCGTTTTTAATAACTTTTCTCAATGGGCGAAAACAACATCCGATTCTTGAACAAATGCAATATAGTGGCCCTTATATGATATTTTTAACACATCGTGTCTTGCCAATTACCCACTGGATTAATCAAGACCCACTGATACATTTCTACTTCCAAAATTTCTGACTATCTAGTCGTCTACCAATAAACTACAGAGAAAGTGATTATCATTATCAGCTCATTAAACGTCCCCACCGAGGGGCACGAGCCTACCCGTAAAGGATGGCCTTAGTCGTCCACGCGGGACCAGTGCGGATTGGCCGACTTCACGCACAACCTTTGCAACTGTTCGTAGGCGTGTGCAGGTTTCCTCACAATGTTTTCCCTTACCGTGATTCAAAAATACATTGGTACGTGTAATTGAACCTGCGCCCTCCCGTTCAGAATGCAACAGTCCACACCATTGAGCCACCGACACACGAAGTTATCATTATTGTTACATAATATGCAAATAACACGTAATCCAAGGTCGTACATGAAAGACATGAAACTACTGGTAGTTCATCACATTGTTAGAGATAATCACTTGTAAACCATGCTTAGTGCGGACTATTTCACATAAAAATATGAAACTATTGAAAACTAGCCTCGTCCTCGGGAAAGATGCCTTGAAGCTCTAAATTATAGGTATCACACAGCGACAATTGATTTCGATCCAGAGATTAACCAGAGCAAAAAGACATACAATTTATACTCTAACCATATTCTTAAAAAATCTATTTGAAGCAGACTTCGCTCCTAAATCGCAATCTTTCTATATTAGGGGCCAGAGTTATATACATACATGCGATAACGGTAGCTGGTAATTATTGCGTTATAAGTGACCACTCGTGTGAAGGGCTTATTGCAGTATCTATAGTTGTTGGTTGTCTTCAACACTGCGTCTGCCATAAGCAGGCGTGCTACCATCAGGTTAGCATTCTTCTTGCCTTCCGATCGGGAGTGTGATTTCGAATTTCCGAAATTATAGGTATGTCATCCGACGCTCTTACAGTGAAGGAAAATATCGTGAGAAATCCTGCGCACGTTTGCGAATAGATTCAAAGGTTGTGCGTGAAGTCGTCCAATCCACTTGGCCCGCGAAGACGACTAAGGCCTATACACCCACGTACGGGTAGGCTCGTGCCCCTCGGTGGGGACGTTTAATGAGCGGACGATGATGAAAACCCAAATTTCAGCTTCAACAATCGTACATCTATCCGGAATCCTCAGACTTTTACATAAACATGAAGCAATTACGTAAAGATAAACACTGCTTTATTCACAACAAGTATATTTTTAAATATTATTCAGTCTGCAAGGCAAAGTCTAACATACGTACAATGACAGCAAATCAATGTGATCCAAGAAACATCTTTATTACTCGTACACTTACTCTTTTGTCGTTTACATAAAGAGATTTAAAATGGGATGAAATTTGCAAACGGTCAAAGCACGATTCGTCTTGCGTAGTAACATAAATCTTTGTATGTACATCTTTGTCACAATTTCAGTAATAGGGATGTAGACTGGCAAATCATATTATTTATAAGCTAATTTTTTCAATGCCATACTTCATTCTGTGACATAACGACTCTGAGAATCAAAGTATCATCTTTATTTTCGGACAGTCAATGAGGGTATTTGTAATTTAATAACTGTCAAGTATAATAGCAAGTTGCTCTCTTCCCATTGGTTATTCGCGTGACATTTGGATATTTAATGTCACCACAAACATCAGTGACCAATCGAAATTATCCTAGACCTTTCACCAACGTAGCGCCATCTAGTGAGGTTTTACATTGCAAAAACCCTCATTGATTCAGCGATTTAATTTATGAGTAGGGTCAATGATGTAATAATCACGGACAAACATACATACATACTAACAGGTCAAACTGAGAACCTCCTTTTTTTAAGTCGGTTCAAAAGTATAGATTCGTGATATGTTCACAAAACAACTGAAAAAAGTGTCCCAAATGCAGCGACAGCACACATACACATATTTCGAATGAGCGTACATTTACCTAAACAAAGAGCCTACAACTGTATTCTTTTTGGCGGTTCGTTTTTGAGGTGCGGACGGCGTATCTACCTTTATATATACAGAATATCATTGGGTAGGGTATGCAAAGTGACTGACACTAATGCAAAAACAAAAACATTTGTCAAAGTGTTGTTGATGACAGCAGATCGCCTATGGTTTCAAATCTGTAGAGGAAAATAGGCGAATAAGTGGAAATAATTTAAAATGTTCGCAATTTTCCGGATTGTCTGGACGCTTTAGGGTACGCACTTTTATTTGCATATATAGAGTGCACCCAGTGAGTCTGCAAAATCCTAACCAAACAAGACATATCACACAAAGTAACCCACTATCCGCACTCCCGTGAGATACGAACTGACGAAACTTCACCACTACTTCACTACGGAGGCAGTTAGAATTAAAGACTATGCAGAGACTCCGCGTCAACAAAACCATCGTTAACGATCAAGTTATTTACGGGTCTTGATCCTTTGTGTTTGCGTAGTTTTACTAGGTGGCAGACTCGATACTGAGTCGTCTAGGTAGGGTCCACCGCAGTGCCAGATATCATCCCGTGAAACAGGAGTGTTATGCACTTTTGTGTTTCGGGAAGAGGGCACTGTAGCTAGTGAAATTACCGGGTATAAGAGACCTAACATCTGTTGTCTCGGGTGTCGGACGCAGTGCGGCATTGATGGAGGATAATAACTGTCAATCAGTTGTTGGTCGCCTTTAATGCCGCTCTGCCATGGTCTGACGTATCACTTACCATCAGGTGAGCGTCCAGACCGTCCTGTACACTTATAACATAAAAAAAAAGAGATGGGCCACATTGCATGCTCTATCGCTTATACGGGGACTATTCGGATTCGTTTCTGTTGGCACATATTAAAGTACATCGTGGCAAAATTCAACATTAAATTCATAACACCTTAATGAATAGAAGTCCTGTACAGTACGTTTTTGTTGAAACTTTTTACCACGTCAAAACTAAGGAATCATTTACCATTAACATTTCCTGAGCAATACGACCACCAGGTCACCAGACTTTAAAAAAAAAGCATATTCCCATTCAAAAGGTCGGGCACGCAATTCTATGCCCTTTTGATATTGCAAAGGCAATGATATTCTGTATATATAAAGGTAAATACGCCATCCGTGCCTCAAAAACGAACCGCCGAAAAGAGTACAGTTTGTACTCTTTTGTTAAGGTAAATGTACGCTCATTCGAAATATGTGTATGTGTGCTGTCACTGCATTCGGGACACTTTTTGCGATTGTTTTGTGAGCATATCACGAATCCATACTTTTTTACATCATTGTGCAAAGGTACCTACTTGGCCGGCAGTCATTTAATATCGGTCGAGCTGTCTGTTTTCCACCTATTGCATTTATGTTTAATACAATCTCATCTCAATCTCTCTCTTAGAGACAGCGCCTTGGCAAGCGTAGGACGCTCTCCGGCCCGATGACCCGACTTGCAAAAGGTCGCTGGTGCAGGCTGGACAAAGAAAGCGGAGGACCGGGATATCAGGCACAGTATGGGCCTCTATGACCAGAGTTGGACTACGATAGGTTTAATACCGTCCGAACCAATAGTAACTTCAATTGACATTTATAAGTGTTCTGTAAGGACCTAAACTAAATAAACACTTTTCATTTTCAATAGTAATTATCCCTTACATAGTGCGATTGTAGTCACATGTCCAGCCTGTTTACCCCAGTGCGACCGTCTCGGAATGCTCTATGGCTCGGTGCCAACCGGCTAGCCAAATCGGGATATTTACAATACTGCTTCTATAAGTAAAAGGTGATTAACCCACGAATGTTAGTTAATGGACTCAAATGTACTATATAGTAGCGAATCGTTGTTTTATCCCAAAAGATTTAGTCCCGATGACTATATGAAGATAATATATGGCCTGTGTTATTTTATCATTTAAAACTTCAACATAGCCCATTTAGAGTATTTTTCTAAAATAGATCATGGTAGAATACAATCTTAGAAACTATGCGCTTATTAAAAGAATAGTACTTCAATAAAAAACGATAATAACAAGACAAATCCATATAATATAATCAGTCTTCATGACATCACTGTGTCAGTCGCTTACCCTAGCTCACCGACAAACCAGGATGGGATCTAAGTCCATCTTTTCGAGATAACTGCCTGTTATCTTAAGACTCTCCACGATCGTAGATAAGACTAGTCTAGCAGTGATCTGAACAGTTCATTCTATAATAAAAATCCCATAATTGAAGCATGAATAATAGCTACAAAAAAGTTTTAGCTTTTGGCTCAAAACAAAATTTTCAGTTATCATTTTAGAAAACGGCATTTTTTTTCAGTTATCCCTTTCAATCAAAGAACGGCTGAATAGCACTTATCGTGGCCGTACGCTGAACTTAGCCGGCACCGACCGGCTTGTAAACATTATGTTATATGTTGTACTTGTTGTGCAATCGCTGTAATTACATGCTTACGTATTTGCTCGTTGAGATTAAGGCACGCTTCAGCGTAGATGCAAAGTGCAATGGCGGTGATAATTCATGTGACAAGGACACGATTAATATAATAACATTCCATTTATTATGTTCATACATAGGTTGACAACATAAAACGGAACAATAAGTTCAGGTAAGTTTATCTCTCAAAAGAGATTTCTTCCAGCAGACCAAATAATATAAAAGAAAATAAAATGTTAGGCTATTCTAATAGCCTAACATTTTAGTTTTCTTTTTTAGTTTAGCGGCAGACGAAAGCCACCATGCACAATATACTTTCTTTTTTAGTTTAGCGGCAGACGAAAGCCACCATGCACAATATACTTTCTACTAAGAATGCACATGAAAATAAGATATTAATAAACATATTAAGTACAATACATAAAATTACATATACACACATATAAATAAATATACAAATGTATATAATAGACGTAAATACCATACCATACGCACTAAAAACAGTAAAAATGAAATTTCATATGATATTATCAACGACTACGCAGCTTAGATGGTCGTAAGATATTATAGGACATATTTCATAACATTATTTCTAATCCTGAGGCCATACTAACGGCAAATGCCAACTCGATAAATTAGCCGTTTTAAAGTAATAATTCGCATAATTATCGCATTGCTGTGCGTTAAACGTTAGCCGTTCATGAGGCCCCAGTATAATAAATATCTTTCAAACAAATCAAAATAAGCCTTAACCTTGGCAGCTGTTGGACTAACATAGAGACAATTACTATCACAGCTAAACTTCAATGACAAAGCCTTTATATTAAGTCAACGTAAGAAGTAAGAATTCAATAAAATCGATACATAATTGTAAACAGGTTATCAGTGAATGACCGCTGCGTGTCCTACATACAGTTTAATTTTAAACCTACAATACTATTATGTTTACTTACACTACCGTAATGGTATGGAAGTTTAAAAACATATATAACAGATGTATATTAATTTTTAGATTAAATAAATAAATATCCACTAAAATTAACACAGCGCCATCTAGCCCCATTTAAAGCGCAAGCTTATAGCGTAAGGGTACTACTAAACGAATGATAAACATACGTATATACATATTTTTATGATATATTCTTTATTTGCACAGTTTGATAGTAAATACATACTATATTCAGTCTGGCAAAGGCATGCAAATATTAATAAATTTATTTGTACAATTGTTTTTTTTTGTATTAGTAGTCAATACAACAACACAATAACACTAACAAGTATCAAATAGTAATAGACCCTTGTAGCGAGTATTTGAAACCCCTTAAGGACAAGAGTTGTCGGAAGAGGCCGTATCCCCTCATTGGACTGTATAGACTAAATTATGACGTCAGAACGACTTGCGAAAGTACGCTGGTGGAGGCTGGATGAGGAAAGCGGAGGACCGGGATATCTGGCGCAAAATGGGGGAGACCTATGTCCAGCAGTGGACTGCGATAGGTTTAAGAGAAGTGAGAACATGGTGTTCTTTACCTAATCTTAGATCATAGATAGAATTGCAATGAACTTGAAATATAGCGTAATAATTTCACTGGAGATAGCTTATCAAACACACTGAACCTTTAACGGTTCTTGTGTTATTTGTATTGCACATGATAAGTACAGCACGTGTCATCCTACCACACGTTTTTCTTTGTAATTCTAATACTTATGTTTGTTTAGATCTGATTAATTTATTGTCTTAAGGAATGCACGCTTCGCCGTCGACTGGAAATCTACCTATTTGGTTTTAAGAAGACAAAACTTGGTTGTTTTATTTTAAGATTTTTTATTTGATTTGTTAACTTTGTCGAATAAGATGCTCATTTTGAAAGCTATCACATAAAATAGTTGCGGCTGGTTGTGGTTTCATAACTTAATAGTGAAACACGTGACCAAATACACAATTCTATTCATAGATAAAGCTAACCGTTAACTCATCCATTATCACAGTTCCATAGATCTGGCATACAAAGTATATTATAGTTGACTTTGTCCCGCGTACTACATAAGAAGGTTGTTTGCCGCATCTGGCGTTCATAACATCACCGTAAGAAAACTAAAAACGAAGTTTTATTTTGTGTTGGTAATATAAAATCATAATATTGTTACAACACTATACACATTTTTTTAAATTAATCATCAATTTAAACTTGCAGTTTTCTTCATCTCACACTTCAGCCTATCGCAGACCGCTGCTGGAGATCCCCCATTTACACCAAGCCATGTTTATACACTGCGTTTATAAAAAAAACTTTTGCAAGACTGTATTTGTAGTAAAAAACTGATTAACTATTACATAACTTTTCACACTTGGCCTTGGCGTTTTAAATAGAATCTCCAGAAGACGTCTGAGAATGATTTTTCTATTGTGTCGATTTGTCGCAGTTCAGCGCGTATATCGTATTTAAATAAACAATGGAACTCCAAAGATGAAATGCAGGATATAAGATAAAACAGAGTAAATATGATATCTTAATAGACGCACGATAACCCACCGCGTTACTCGCGAATCTTATCTAATCTTTACAAAACCTACAATTGGAATGCACGACGCCGATCCGTGCTATTTGTTTAGGTTCAATAAACTGAAAGATACTGAGAATTAATGTACTGGCAGGCGATAAAATTTGCCTTATGCAATGCAAGTTTCTTTTATTATATTTACCCTTTGAACGCCTCGTTCTGACGCCTTTGGGTGTCATTGGCGTTCAAGGGTTCATACCTACTATAAAATGACATTCACACTGCGTAATATCAATTGAAGCAAGTAGCTTGTACTATAGTTTGGACGGATAAACATATACATATGAACTTATTTGTAAACACATACATATTATACATAGAACCATACCTTGACGACCCATATCGTGTAATGGTCGAGACGTCGGCTACTACACCAAGGGTTCCGGGTTCGATCCCCGGTCAGTACAAATATTTGTGTGCATGAACATATCTGTTTGTATTTGGTCTGGGTGTTATGTATAATATGTATGAATTTACAAAAAATATATATATATAATAACATAATACAGGTGCTTAACTTGGGGCTAGATGGCACTGTGTGAATGTCAATGGATATTTATTATTGTTATTCTACCTAGCCAACACAAACAGACATGTCATATTGCACGCAAATGTCTGTGCTGCCAGTGGAAAATACAAGTGATAATAATAAAGATTTCTTTTAAAAAACAATATATGTAACCAACCAAGTAAACAACCTTATAGTAAGTACGTGCTGACGCCCATCGATCACAATGTAGCTCGTTAGCATACTGAAACTATGGTATTCACTACGCAAACTGAATAACTTGCAATCAGTTCTTGTTTGGACGCAGTTTATAATCCTACTGAAATAGCGTCGGAGGACTAAAATGAGTAGGTATACGCTCAATCATGACAAGATAACCTACCAATACCAACCAAAACAAGAAAAAATATTATTGCCCAAAATTATTATCCCTTTGACCGAAAATAACGCCCTTAGACGCCAGACACAATGGATTTTCTATTGCATTCAATGGGTTAACCAACCAGATAAACTTGGATAAAGTTGTCATTGCCATACTGTAAACAATACTTTTCTTATGATGGATCAGCCAAATGTCAAATTATCAATTTCAAATTCTGGTAATATTTTGGTTTGGCAGCGTTCAGGTATTACGTAACGCAATTTGGGAGAGGGGTGGGGGGGAGTGGTAAAACATTACATTGCAGTACAAGGACAAGAGAGTGTATTTAACCAAATGGTTATGTAACTTTTTATTTAAAAAACAAAACTAGGCATTTAGAAACTTTTACATCGATCGTTTTAGTTCATGTTTAACAGGGATTATTGCATGTCACCTTTAGTTTTGTTCAAACATTTTACATACTGTGTATTTTATTCATGGGGGAGGTTTAAAAATTTCAAAAACTGCGTTACGTTATACTCGAACGCTCCCTTTCTACATCAACTCATTTGGATTAATAATAATAATAATAATAATAATCCATTTATTTGCCAGAATATAGTAAAATACAATGTGGTCTTAAATTTAAAAAGATGTCCTGTCATATTCTGTCGCGAACATTACACGTGCAAATAAATAAAGTAATACTCATTGAGTCGATATTATTTCAAAATCAAAAAATTACAGTTTTTATAATATTAATGTTAATCTAATAAAATATTAACCAAAAACAAAATTCATTTACAATGTCAAAAATATAAATCAAATTTGATATACAAACAAAACAATAAAATATAAAATGCAATGTACGTTACAATTAATATTTATAATATAATAGAATTATTATATTTCGTTAACCTTCATGCTTTATAATATTTATTATTTAGAAATTCACTGACCTCATAAACATATTATTTAATAGAACTGAAAGAGTTTATTGCGGAATTTAGATAATGTTAAACATTTTATGTCATTTGGCAAATGATTATATATCCTTATTGCCATACAATAAGCATTTCTCGAATGTACAGCTAGCCTTTGCTTCGGTACTTGCAATCTGTCCACTTGCCTTTGACTACGATCTAGCATTTTTTTTGTAAATAATGCAGAATGCTTTTTACAAACAATGATAATTCATATATGTATAACAGGGCAAAGGTAATATTTTTAATTTTTTGAAGAGGGGTTTACAACTGTCTAAATGATCTGCACTACAGATAGACCTAATACATTTCTTTTGTATTTTAAATACTCTATACATATCCACAGAATTTCCCCATAAAATGAGTCCATACCTTAACATAGCCGACACATAGCCATGATAAGCCATGATTGCAGCTTCCTTTGATGCCACTTGTCGAATTCGTTTAAGCGCATAAATGTAACGGTCAAGCTTATTTGCAATACTTCAATGTGAACTTTCCAATTACAAAAGTTGTCTACAACAAAGCCTAAAAACTTTGTCGTATTTAACTGATTTATTTATTGATAATCTTTGTTCTTTATATTTAATTCAATATCTTTTTTGTTAATAGTTTTAAATAAAATATAATTTGTCTTACTTAAGTTAATATTAAGGTTATTTGATTCTAGCCATGATATATTCTGTCAAGATTTTCATTAGCTAACTTTTCAAGGTCATATTTATTTTTTAGATTTTACCAGGATACTCACATCGTCAGCAAACATCACACATTTTTGGTCTATTACAGATGGTAAATCATTTATGTACAAGAGAAAAAGTAACGTCCCAAAACACTGCCTTGAGAACACCACATCTTTATAAGTATATGAGGATTTGTATGAAGTTTTGGTATTGCCCGATATTTTTGATATTTCAACGCATTGCTGACGATCCGACAGGTAACTTTTGATCCATGAGAGTACATTTCCTCTGATGCCCATTTTTTCTAATTTGGAAAAAAGTATCTCATGATGCACACAGTCAAATGCTTTACTCATATCCAAAAATACAACCAAGGCATGCATTCCCTCATCAAGGCTATAAGTGACTTCCCTAATAAGATCATAGCATGCCACAGTTGTAGAATTTCCCTTCTGAAAACCAAACTGTTCTTTACATATTATCTTTTGAGTGAATACAAAGGAATATAGTTTCACATGCATTATCTTTTCAAAAATTTTTGATAGGATTGGACTACAAGTAATGGTCTAAAATTTTTAATATCGTCACGAGATCCCTTTTTATGTAACGGTTTTACTACAGAGTACTTTAGTTCTGTAGGGAAGATACCTTGTTCGAATGATAGGTTTATAATATGAGCTAATGGTTTACTTATCAATTTAGCACACTCCTTGAAAATGCTTGTATTATGTTATCGTAACCAGTTGCATTGGTATTTTTCAATTGTTTTATTATGTTATAAACATTGGCTTCGTTAATTGGTGACAAATATACGCTGTTTGGGTGTGCGGTATATCATTATATATTTTTTTGAGCCTTGGTTGGTAATATTTATTTTGCGTACAACTATTAAAATGTCTATTAAAAATATCACATATTATATGTGGTTTGTTTATAATTACATTATTATCAAGTTTTATTTTACCTATGTCATATTGTGATTCATTACATTCAATTGTATTTTTTATTATATTCCATGAGGCTTTGCCTATATTATTAGATTTCAATATATACTGAGTGTTTGTATTTTTTTGGGCTTGATGCATACACTTTTTTAGGATTTTTGCGTAAGGACAGTATTTTTTTTTTAAATGGCTTCTATTTGACGATGATAGTCGATAATTAAGATACAACTGTCTCTTGTGAATGCAAGCTCGCCTTACACCTTTTGTAAGCCAGTTATTCTTCACCGGTTTCTTCACTATTTTAACTTTGATTACCGGGAAACACAAATCAAAAAACAAAGTAAAGAGTTCAAAAAACTCTGTGAACGCAATCTGAGTATCATGTGCTTCAAAAACCTCACTAAATGATAAGGCTGCAATGCACTGCGTAAATTTGTTCCTGTTACATTTACACATGTCACGTCGATGTTCAAACCAGGTTGTTAGCTTTTTTTATTTTTATTATTAATATCAAGCTCCGTCGTAATACTCTGGCCAGTTTCATGATCAGACAGACACAACAATGCACCCTTGCTGTGATTTTGTCTTCGATATTGCTTACAATCAAGTCTAAGCATGCCCCTTTCCGAGTAGGTTTATTTATATGACTTATTAGGCAATAATTATTTAAGATGCTTATTAACTTTTGCTTTTTCTGATTATTTTGCATAAGATCAACATTCCAGTCTCCGCACAATATGAGTTTCCTGTTACGTTTCCGTGATAGATTACTCAACAAAGATTCCAATTGTTGACAAAACATATCGAAATTTGATGACGGCGTTCGATATATACAAACTACAAGTAAGTTATACTGTACATTTCAATAGCGCAGCATTCAAAAACAAACTTAAGAGATTGGGGTACGCTCAGCATTTTGTATTCAATATCACGTCTTACTAAAATACAAGATCCGCCCCTACGTTCTTCTCTACAAAAAGATGCGGCCAGAAGATAGTTTTTAAATTTAAATTTTTTTCAGCTCCTTTTTTAATAAAAGTTTCCGTTAGACATAATATATGGATCTCACCTAATTCCCCATACAATTCATCAAGAGTAACTTCAAAAGCATCCTGTTTACTTAATATACTGGCTATATTTTGATGGAAAAGTGTCACTTTATTCTTTTGGGAGAAAAAACCTGCTTGAATCATTTATTCGATTTGATGTATCATACGAAAATAATTTAGGATTGTTGTTTGTTTTAAAGGATTCAATTTTTTTATTTTTTAATATATTGGGCGCATTTCGTATGATAAGTAGCTTTTAAAAACGTCTTAAGTCTATCCGGTGCGAGATACTCATTTTTGTAATGCGCATAGTCAATTTCTATATTTATTTTTAAATTAAGTTCTTGCAGATATTCATGCTTATATTGTATACCAAGATATTTACAATTTTCATAATATATTTAATGAGTAATTTGACATTATAATTCATTAATTCAACATTCAAATATGGGTTAAATAAAATATTAATAATAAAGACTTTACAGTGTCGAAGCTTATAGAGAGCATTACCTAATTCTGAAAACAAAAGATATGGGTTTTTGTCATTGGCACCAATACCTAAGATAACAATATCATCCTTTTTAGTTTTATGTTTCAGGTCGTCACATGTTGATAGTATCTGTGAGCATGTAGCGTTTCTTTTTACCATAGCAGTTACAGTGTAAGGGTTATTTTGCACACCGCATCGAGTACTGTGCATGATTTTTGCCAAACCGTTGACTTGTTGATCACCTAAAATAAATAATTGGTCTCTTCCTCCCCATTTCACACATCTCTACGTCACTAATTGTCACTTTGTCTGGACCCTTCATGGGCTCGTTGTCTATTGTGCGAAGGATGATTTATTTGATATGTTGTCTTGACAATGCATCATATTTGAGTAAAGTTTATTTGAAGAGGTTTTAAATGCATCCATTATGACAGGTTTTTGAGAGAAAATAGGCGAATTAGTTAAGGAATTTGATGTGATATTTAATATTCTTCGCTTTATGGGAGTATTTGCATGAGTCTTGTCAGTTGATCCAAAATCGCCTACTAATTTCTTTAATAAAGTAATTTGTTTTTCTTGTCCCTCTATACATCGCCTCAATGTTTGTTTTCCATATTCAATTTATCTATCTCTTGATCTGCACACTTTAAAGTCTGTTTTAATGAATCAATTTCCTGAAGAAGTTGATAATTATTGCACGATATTCATTTATGTAAATGTCACTTGTCAATGTTTGTCTTATCATGGGATTAGAACCTCCAACCTCCGATCTAAACTCAACACTCTGACCACGGATATAGATAGACACTGTAACTGTAACTTATATAAGTGTAATTTAACAAATCACTTACAACAGTAACATTGTGCGTCGCCAGCAATTGATATCGCAACTATATCGCTCTCTCAGGGTTGCGTCTCCAAAAGTGCAGTAGGCCACAGGCCTGCCCGCTTGCGCACAGCCATCAACTGCAGCAGCGCTTTAAGGTGTGAGTCCCGCCGAAGGCTCGCGCAGCCCAGTTGCCCGTAGCGAAGCCAGGCCTTCGCCACCTCCTTCACCATCACCGAATGACACGCCAACCCATGCCTGAATCAAAGTCAAAAGCTAATTTTTATTTTATAATATTTGAAATAATAATCATAATTTGTCCTTATATTTAGAGTAAGTTACAAAATTATTTATTGTGTACACCCACACAATTGTTCACGACTTAACTCGTTTATACCTATAATAATAATTAGAAATTTTAAACATATAACATTCAATCAGTTCAGATCTTAAGCCGTTAAGCTATTAACGAACCTACAGCTCCTCTTGAAAAGTCCATGAAAAAGGAATTCTAAGTATGAGCAAGCCTTAATCAATTTAGGCTTAAAATACAAGTGTGTATTTAGAGTAAAATATACATCTCGTCGGTTGGCTCAATGGTGTGGACTGTTGCCCTCTTACCGGAGGGCTGTGGTTCAAATCCCGCACACGTACCAATGTGTAAACATATGTACGTTATTCGACGCTCTACGTGAAGGAAAACATTG
>PQWD01005655.1:0-26248 GCA_019425675.1 Leucinodes orbonalis
TTTTCCTCTGTATTAACAATGGGGAGGAGGTAGTGGTACAGCATATCTCAGCAATAAAATAAAAAATATTCGACGGAGCATTTTGGATACATCAACGTCATACCTCGTCAAACTTCTTATTAGGTTTGAAGTAGCGTTTATTAGATGCGTTATATTAGATCTTTATCTTCATGACCGATTGCTTTTTATTTACCCTCTATCTTTATACAAATGTCCATAGCTTAATTATGGTGATCAGATTTGGATTAAGACAAGGCTATGTTTGCACTTTTATTGTCACTGCATTATGTATGGTCACGGTTTCTTTGTTATTTTATGTAGTAACGATGTTAATGGTGTTGTTACAGAGTGCTTGCCCACAATGGAGAAATAAATACGTTACGAGGTAACGTGAACCTCATGAAGGCCCCGTGAGGGCGTGATGAAGAGCGAGATCTTTGGTGAAGGTGGGTTTTCAAACTCTTTTGATCCCTATTTGATATAAATAAATACCAAATATGTAATGTAAATAGATTAAGATTCGATGGGGCTGACGTGTCATTTCATGACTGAAGCGCCTAAAAAAAAGATATAAAAAAAACTTGTGTACTAAGAAAACAAAGGAATGTTTCAAATATATTCGGGTACTGAGTTAACATCCCAATCCCGATGTTACAAGAGACGATAGATGTTTCCTACCGCCATCTTTTGAAACAGTATTAAAATAATATTACTTCGCTTTTTCTTGCACAAATATGCTGATGTCATATATATGATATTATTGAAATACTGGTTTAAGAGGTGGCGGTAAGCCTCCTGGTGAGCGATCCTCCTCTATTATCTTAAACGCCTTTAACTGTCGAGCACAATTTTTCGATATAAAACTGTAAAACCCTGTTTATCCAACCAACCAAACATCCAAACTTCGAACTAAAATAAAGTCATTACGAGGGATTTTGCATGTAAAACATCACTAATAGCGGCTATAATCGTGCACAAATTTGTATATTTTTTGTATGATTTCCTTGTTTCTGTTATGTTTAATCGTAAAATTTTAAAAAAAATGACAAATAATCCGAACTTAAAATTGAGCTCGTCAGTTAACCCATTAAACGCCGGGAATCCAGACACAATAGGAAATCAATTGTGTCTGGCGCCTTAAGGCTTAATTGGTGGTCAAATGGTTAACCGGCGTTTGGCCAGTGCACATCAGCTTATGCCACAATGAATATCCAGATCTGAAGAAGCTGTACCCGGTTGTGGAGCCGAACCTATCCGACTCGGGTTCAGCGGACTGCGTGCTGGAGTTCCTGCTGCATTGCGGCCAACGGCCCCTGCCCGAGGCGGTGATGACGATGGTGCCGGAGGCGTGGCAGAACGACGCCACCATGCCGAAGGAGAAACGCGACTACTACCAGTGGGCGTCGTCGGCCATGGAGCCGTGGGACGGACCCGCATTGGTGTCGTTTACCGACGGACGGTATATCGGTGAGTTTGAATTGGAACTGGGTATAATAATAATTTGACGACCCATTTGGTGTAGCGGTTGAGACGTCGGCTGCTACACCATGGGTTCCGGGTGCGATCCCCGGGCGGTACAAACATTTGTGTGCATCGGTCCGTAATAGTCTGGGTGTTTTATATGTATAATATGTATGTTCCAAAAATATATACATAAGTATTTTTATCCGTTGTTTAGTATATACAGCTTCCCGCTTAACTTGGAGCTAGATGGCGCTGTGTGAATGTCAGTGGACATTTATTTATTTATTTTAAAAAACATGGAACATAAATACACAAAATAGGTTAAAACTAAGACAGAATAAAAGTACATAAATAAGCAAAAACAATGTACAGAGGAACATCATCATCATCAGCTAATTATACGTCCCACCGACGGCCACAGGCCTACCCGTAAAGGGCGTATAGGCCTTCGCCGTCGTCCACGCGGGCCAAGTGTAGATTGGATGACTTCACACACAACCTTGAATCTCGATGTTTTCCTTCACCGTAAGAGCGTCGGATAAACGTACATATAATTTCGAAAATTTGAAAGGACTGCTACGTGGCGGGCTTTAAACCTGCACCCTCTAGATCGGAAAGTAGTCCGCACTAAGCAGTCACCACCGACGCTCTCATATAAATAATACAATATGATAATAATATACTTTTTGATAAATATTTGAATAAGTCTACTATTACTACACTAATAATATAATATCATACCTACACATGTGTATATTTGACACAAGGATCACATTCGGCATTACTCTATACTCTTACTTATCAATCAACCACCTTCACTCTTTTCTACCTATTGCAAGCAACTCCTAGACATATGTCTTCCCATTCTGCGGCGGGTTTTCTCATCGTTTTCTCATGAAAGGCCGGCAACGCATTTCAGTGCCCTCTGGTATTGCAAATGTACATGGGCGGCGGTGACATTTACCATCAGATGAGCCGTTTGCTCGTTTGCCTGTTATAGTATAAAAAAAAACCAGCGACCGTTTTCATTTCGCCGGTCCTTCGAACCAGACGGTGTCCAAGACGCAGTCTCTGTTCCAGGAACCGTCTTTTCCAATGGCCATCACTTCTGCGAAATTAGCGACCGGCCCACACATGAACTTCGGATACTCTTAAATTTTGACTTAGATGAATCTTATTAGTAGCACTTTAAGATATCTCAATTTAGTTCTTTATTTAGGAGTGTTTGTATCAGTTTTCATGCATCTATAACCCATTTTTACTAAATGTAGTGATTGTGTAGGTTTGTCAATAAAAATTTAAATTTGCCTAAACAATCATTTTTATTTCAGGTGCCATATTGGACAGAAACGGTCTGCGTCCGTCGCGTTTCTACGTGACAAGTGAGAACATACTAGTAATGGCCTCCGAAGTGGGTGTATACGATGTAGACCCGGACAAAGTCATTTTAAAGGCAAGTTTTTATATTATTGAACATAAAATTCACCCTTTTGTTTTTATGTTAAAGTGTACAGGTCGATCAGGACCCTATGGAAAGTGATGCGCCGGACCTTGACAGAGCGACATTGATTGAGGCCAACAACTGATATACAGTTATTATTCTCCATTAATACTGCACTGCGCCTGTGATATTAGAATACAGGTTATACCGTCTCCAAATAACCTTCGTCTGGAAATTAAAATAAAAGCCTAAAAAGTTCGCTATACTCTTCATTATGCAATCTTCGCGTATACAAACTAGAGCATAACAAAAATCTTTTCACGAAAATTTAACCCTATTTAACACCCATATGTGAAAAACTTTAAGAAAATTCGTTTTTCATTATTTCTATTTAAATGTGTAATATCTTAAGTTTTTTAATCTATTAAATACGTAAGTGACAACACCTATTTTACACCCTTTGCGTTTGAATTTCATAAAATTCTTTCTTTGGTTTGATTACACTAAAAAAAATCGTTACCACTCACACTTTAAGCTCTGCGTTGATGAATCAGTTCCCCAAAAACGGGCATCCTCTATTAATATAAGTGTATATTGTAGACTGTTACATTAACAACACATCGTCAAATCATAAAGCAATGTGATTAGTGCCATGACTATAAATAATGCAGTGATGATAAAAGTGCAAACATTGCCTTGTCTAAATCTAAATCTGATCACCATTATTAAGCCTTGGATATTTGTATTAAGACGGACCGTAAATATGAAGGTATCGGTCATGAAGATAAAGATCTAACTAATGTACTAGAACTTGTTTAACGGTACTCAGATCCAATAACACGTTCGACGACGAATGTACATGATTTATCCAAAATGCTCCGTCGAATATTTTTTATTTTATTGCTGAGATATGCTGGTACCACTACCCTCCTCCCCATTGTTAATACAGAGGAAAACGAGTTAAACACCTGCGTTGTAAATGTCATCAAAAGCTACGTCGACTACAAGAAGAAACAAGAACTAGTGCTCATAAATGTTGACAACTCCCTCGCGAGCGCACTCCATAAAATTGACAAGCTCCATTTCATCACGAGGAAATTTCAATGGACCAATTCCGCGCACACCGGCGCTTATGTTATCAAGGCCAGAGATTTCCAGAAGCTTCACGAGGGCATGCAGATGCTGAGAAAAAACGGATTCTGGGATCCATCCAAAGAGTTCACAATAATCATTGAACACCTCAACACTACCGAAGACGTATCCTTATATTTGCATTCCATCAACATATTCAATGTGACAGTGATCGCCAAAATGAATAATGAATATTCAGCTTATGGTTACAGCAGGGAGGTGGACTCGTGCAATAAGCCGGCCAACAAAACGATGTCGTTTCTGTGTAAATGCTCTGAATTCGATGGCAGCAATATGTTTCGATATCCCTTTGCGCCACTATTGAGGAATTGTCGTTTCTCGCTTATTACGCGCAAAAATTGGCCGTATATTTCATTGGATCCGGATAACATGGGGCTTTACGATGAATTATTTTACGAATGGGAGGACGTGCATAACAACTCCGTGAACTGGATAAATTATGGAGAGTTAAAAGACGCCAACCAAGTTTTGTTGCATGAATTGTTAGATAAACTCGGAGCGGAGGGAACTGCTGGATTCGCATTTGCCTTAGAACTTGTGAAGCCCTTATCGTTTACATATCCATACTATATTAATCACCATTTCATAGTGATACCCCGTGCAGAAACACTTTCACTCATAGACACTGTTTTCAAAGAGTTCTCGATTTACACAAACATACTTACCGTAATCTTATACATAATATTCTCTTTACTCGCTAAATATATTGCAATATTTGGAAACAGTAGAGGAGACTCGCTGCGAGAGACTTTAATCGTGAGCGGTTATTTTTTGCAAAACGCCACCGTGCGTGAGAAAAACACGAAATTAATAAGTCGATTCTGTTTATTCCTCCTACTTTGGTATACTACACTGTACAACTACATGTTCGTGGCGCTACTGGCGAGCGCTAAGACGAGTCCGATCAGCGACCGGCAAGTTGACGACATCGAAGAGGTTTTCGCCAACTACAGACCAGTGTACATGATAAACTACGTGCGCGAAGTCACCGCTCAGTACGCGAACGAGTCCGCCGACAACCATGACAGGGCTTTGAAATTGAAACGCGTCATAGAGTGTTATTCAGATTATGATTGCATAAAAAAAGTAAAGGCCACAAAGAATACGTTTACAATAATATCAACAATGCACTACGAGACTACGGGCTGGAAACTGAGAAACAAGTGCTCCAATAAACCGGCCCTACACAAGGTTACCACACCCTTTGGCAACATCTATGAAGTGCTGTTATTCCAACCTGGATCTATTGTAAACGAGCACATGAGTAAGCACATATCACGACTATACGAAGCTGGAATAATGAAGAAATTTTATGGAACAATGATATATAAATCTATGATAAAAGCGAGATGTGAAATAGAACCACCAAACATACCTTACACGTTAATAGAACTGAGCCAGGTGTTCATTACATTGGTTACAGCGTTGTCTTTAAGCGTGGTTTGTTTCGTTGGGGAAATCGTTTATTATGGCATTCAGATGAAAAAAAGAAAAACTTATTGTGAATAATTAAAATTTTTGCTCATATGTGTTTGGAGACAAATATAACAGCTAAGCACTAATTGGAAAAGTAAGCTACTAACTACTGGCTAAACAGTGATCAAATACATTTTTTAATGTTAACTAAACAAATAAATTTTTGTAAGTTATCCTCAATTCTATTTCCTTGTTTAATTATGATGATAGCAATTGAAACCTCTTTGTGTCTTAATAAATGAATAACAAATGACACTCAGAATAGTGGTTGTGCGGTACAGCACCTTAATAGAAGTGTTTTATGTAGGATATGATGTATTTTATTTTGACGCAGACCACATAAACGAGATTGTTCACAATATCGTATTTTACCACGTATGTATTCAGTCTAAAATAAATATTATTGTACCATCATTTTGCGTATTTTTATTTGGTGTATTGAACTAGCTGTTCCCTGCGGTTATATCCGTGTTTTAAGATTATATTCTCCCGCAGTAAAACATAACATAAAAGCGCGCAGCTCACGACACGCGAGTTTCGTATTTCCTAGAATAAACGTAGCCGATGTTTTTCCTTATACCATCAGCTACCTGCCAAAAAAAGTCCCGCCCGAATCCGTCCAGTCGTTTCAGAGATTACCCAGAACAATCACACAGACCAAAATTTTAAAAATTGATGTTTTAAAGTATGTATTGTATTTCATATGCATGAAAGACACAGACATCCGAATATACAATTAGACTGGACAAGCCGCCAAGTTTATAGGCAGTCCCAGTGTCGCAATTTCATTTCGAAAAGTTATTATATTTCTTGGTAAATTTACTGATTTATTGCGATGATGGCATGTTACAATTGCACAGGATGGCATTTTGGAAAATAACAGTCATTTCTTCTAATATTCGTGCGTCTTGACTCGTCTCACAGAGCGTAAACTGGCAGCCAGTGTATGCTCGTTGAGCTTACATTTGTCGCACTTTAAACGCGGCTTGCCCCATCTCTTGTATTGGGAAATCTGTGCCCAGAACAATCACACAGACCAAAATTTTAAAAAATGATGTTTTAGAGTATGTATTGTATTTCATATGCATGAAAGAAGAGGGCTATTTCAATATTACAAACAGACACTACAATTTTATTTATATGTAATAGATAAACATTGCTTTTTGTTCTTGAGACACCATTAGACATGAATTATCATGAACGTAACATTTTCATCATCAGCTCATTCATACGTGTCCACCGAGGGGCAATAGCCTACCCGTATAGGCCTTAGCCTATCGATTAGTTTTTCTTTGCCGTAAGAGCGTTGCATAAATGTACCTCCATATAATTTATAAAAATGCATTGGTACGTCGCGGGATTTGAACCTGCACCCTCCAGATCGGAAGGCAACAGTCCACACCGATGAGTCAGCGACGATCTATATTTATAATTAAGCTAAACATTGTTTCAGATTGATCAATAGTTTACAAGTATATCATTATTTTAAATTCAAGCTAACTTTGTTATACGCTAAATTAGTCTATAGTATAGTCGTCCAATCCGCACTGGGCCCGCGTGGACGACTAAGGCCTAATCACCCTATACGGGTAGGCTCGTGCCCCTCGGTGGGGACGTTTAATGAACTGATGATGATAATGATTAAATTAGTCTATTGTATGTTCCTAAAGGCCGTTTCGCTATACTTCATCCCTGTCAGATATTTTACAACACAGTAGTAAATATACCTATTTATTATCAATCCATGCAAATCATCGATACGATATTTCTTTTAACAGAGTCGCCTGAAGCCGGTCGCATGTTGCTGTGGACACCGAGAGAAGAGATCATCCAGGACGTGGAGTTGAAGATGAAGATCGCCAGCATCGTCCACATTCGCAGTGGCTCAGTGAACAGGTCTTCATTTATATACATAATAAGTTAGCGACCAATAAGACGTTCTAGATGATTTTAACTGGATTATTCACAGTAATCAGAGATTGTAGCTTTACCATCTACTGCAAAATTAAGGTGAGAGAAACCTTTCAGTCTATCTCAGTCCACTGATTGCCATAGGTCTCCCTTATTCTGCGCCGGATACCCAAGTCCTCTTCTTTCCTTATCCAGTTTTCATTAACGAGCAAGTCGTTGGTCCAGTCAACCTGGTAGGTATCCTTCGCTTCATTTCCTAAGACGCGGTCTTCATATAATGTTGTAATTTTGTATTGTGCAATTCTTCTGCCACTGTTTTAAATCTTTCTGAACATCTTCCGATTGGTTTCTGACCTACAGTCTTTTGTTTTATGAGAACTAACTTTTAATTAAACGTATGATTTTGGTACTTTGCGAATGCGTGGTATCCTAATATATGAACTTTGTCGTACTTTCGGGGTGATGATAGAATTGAGCATATATGGTGTAATATTTAATGTAATGTGTTTTTCCTTCTGTGCTGCGATTGCCCGTGGCTGGCTGACGTATTAACGTAACAGATGGTGAGTTCGTGTGCGCATGGAACAGTTTTCGCAAATTATATAGCTTTAATTGTGTATAGTACCCACATTTCGAGACAGTCGGGGTCACCCCATCCACGTCACCTACGTTCGCCTTAGTATTAGTGCTGCACGAAATTATATCGACCGCGTTTATCGATTTCAATCCCTTTCACGTTGATTTATTTGTTTCTCAAATAACTTCGGTAGCTTCCTTATCAAGTTTTATTTTTCTTACTAGCTCAATTCTGATCTACATGAAAGTTAATTAATTATTACTTGTTTGGCATTAAATCAAAGTTAATTTGAGTGTGGTCATAAGTGCTTTTATACACAATATCCTAAAGTAAATGACCTGATTCATTTCCATTTTAGTTATAAAAATCTAATTTATTTAATGTTACTCTTATTTTTGTGGCATGAAGAATAAGTCGATATAAACTACCCACCTAGTTAGGATGCCACAGCGCACAAGAAAATATGTCGATAAAATTGCCATCTCAACCTGTCGCGTACTATACAAATATGCGCACTTTACGGAGCTGTTAAACAAAAATTTGCTTAGTTAACCATGCGTTATTGTTTAAGGGTTGACACTAAAATTTAATTCTTATCTTTTAGATATTTCGAGTTTGTTGTAATGATAATATAAAATTTTGGTTTAATGTTTTGAAATTATGGCGTACTAAGGAAATATGTTTAAGTTGCCATGTCTTTTTTTTAACTAGTTTGTTTCTTATATTAACCATATTTTGCTTTATTAGTAGGCCTAATAATTGCTTCATAATGTATAGTTAATAAATAAATATACAATGACAACCTGCGAAAACAGTTTTGAAAAGTTTAGCTTTCTAGGCACTTTTAAATTAAAATGTGGTGTATTTAGAGGTGTATACATCGGTCAAAATTAGTCAGTCAGAAGATTTTCAATTTCGCAGTCATTCAATAATAGATGTTTTAGTGTCATTTCAAACATCTATTATTCGTTCCAGTTTTGTACATTTACCATATTTTATGGAAGGAAATCGCAGTATCCAAAATATTTCTGTCGTTTTTTTTACACAAAATATGTTCAAAGTATTTACTTAATAAAGTATAAGAATTCATTAAATTTGTACTTATAGGGTACGTTTTAAATTACGCTAAGGATGCGTGAAGTGCACGTATATTTTTTCCGCAGATAACAATGGAAGACATCCACAAATCGGTTGCGGGTGAAAACGGAGTCGCAAATGGGGAAGACCACGTCGCTATATCTGGCTTAGACGACAAACGACTTAATCTGTTTGGATACACTCTAGAATCTATCAACATGCTGTTGGTGCCTATGATTCAAAATAAGTAAGTTAATACTACATTGGAAATACACAAATAAATATAATAAATATACACTGGCAATCACACAGTGCCATCTAGCCCCAAACTAAGCATTAGCCTGTAACATGGATACTTCACATAAATTTCATCCTCACCACCTAGAAATGGAAGTCCTCGACAGTGCGTTTTTGACGTAATTTTTTGCCTCGTGGCAACGACAAAATTGTGGAATCAGTTGCTGCCGGAGATATTTCCTGAGCGATACGACCTGGCGACCTTCAAAAAAAGAGCGTATTCCGTGTCGAAAGGCCGGCAATGCATTTCAGTGCCCTCTGTATTGCAAATGTCCATTGGCGGCGGTGTCATTTACCATCAGATGAGCCGTTTGCTCGTTTGCTTGCTATAGCATTAAAAAAAATCTACGCCGATGCCAAGAGACCGAGGAGGCTGACCGACATATATTTTATTTATTTATTTTGTAGAGATATAATGATAGTTGTAATATGTATGCCAATTCGAAATCGTAATAAACAATTCATTGCAATAGAGTTGATAATCGCTTGCAGGAAAGAAGCTCTCGCAGTATGGGTAACGACGCCCCTGGCGTGCCTGTCGGAGTTTGAACCGCTGCCCTACGAGTACTTTAAGCAGTTGTTCGCTCAAGTCACAAACCCACCTATCGATCCGTTCAGGTATGTACGTTTAAAGACATAGTTTTACCTAACAAAACACCTTAAAAACCCTAATCTAACGAAATATTTTTCTGTCTCCCTTTATCTTTTACTGGGTGAACTCTGTTATTTAATTTTTAATTAACGGAAATAAAATATTAACGCCCCTTTCTTTGTCTATAATATTGGTGCTACGTTTGGAACCGCTCGAAGAATTATAGCGGAAAGACATAAAATCGATTGGTTTGTGGGTACAGTTATCCCGCGAGTAATATAGTCGTCAACAAGAAAGAGCAATTTTAGTGTAATTTATTGTGACTTAATTTTTCTACATTTTATCTCAATTTCAATTATTTTAGACGAACAGTTAGTTGGACCGCAAATTTACTCTTTTTCTTTCAAAATTATCCATCTTCAAAAAACACCAATCCAAATGTATATCAATAATACAATGATATACAATTCAGGCATTGAAATGACATTTACGTTTCCAGGAGAAGATAGTGATGTCGCTGCTATGCCCCATTGGGCCGGCTCCCAACATTCTGGAGCCGAGCGCCAATTTCGTGCACCGTATTTTCCTACCCCAACCTGTACTGACGTTGCCGGACCTACGAGCCCTGCGCTCTCCAAACATAAGGGCTGGCAGGTATGACCCACTGACACACATGCAAGGGCTGCCTGGTATGACTTACACTCACACACGAAAGGGCTGGCTGGTATATAAACTACACACATTTTCTGAATCAACTTTTGCTGTTGTAAACCTGTGTAAGACGTCAATGGAAGCATCTCAAGAGTTGTGTAACTCCTCAGTTGACCAGGACTCATCAATGTATGTATGAAGTTCACGTTGTATTAACTCTTATGTTTTAAGAGTAGACAGCGCTCTAGGACGTTAAACGTCAATGGAGAAGGAACCCTTGTTTGTGGCGCGTAGACCTACCTTAGGTATGGCGTCAAAGAAGCAAAATTTTGGTTGCAGTGCGGATACTTATCTCGTCTCGCAATATCGTGGACGACTAAAGCCGATACACCCTATACGGGTCAACGGCGGATCCAGGGGGAGGTCATGGGGGTTATGACACCCCTGAACTATTTTTAAGTACTATACTAACGTATATTAACAAATGCCTTATAAGTTCTTAACTTTACTACTACTATGTGACCCCCCCTGGCGCCTAATCTGTATCGCCCTTGATACGGGTAGGCTCGTTCCACTCGATGGGGACGTATAATGAGCTGATAATGATGAATGGAACCTTCATTTGCAGTGCGTAGACCTGGACTGCACGTACGACGTGTCGGAAGGTCCCAACGGGTTGGAGCCGGCCTTGACTCGCATTTGTAGTGAGGCCCACGCCGCGGCCAGTAGAGGTGCCAGCTGTTGGTGCTGTCGGACCGTAGGGCCGGACCACGCGGGGTGCCGGTCAGCTCGCTATTAGCGCTGGGTATGGAATGCTGATTACAAATAATAAATAATTATAGTCTACTGACATACACACAGTGCCATCTAATCTCAAACTAAGCATTTAGCCTGTAAATGAAATAAAAAAATACATTTATTTGGCAAAATATACAAACAAAAAAAACATAAATATAAATAAATGCAAATAGGAGAATAATATGGGTAAAACAACGGATAATCATATTTATATATAAATATTGATATATTGTAAATACATACATATTATACATAGAAAACACCCAGACCAACTGCTTTTTACTGCCCGGGGATCGAACCTGGAACCCTCGTGTAGCCTACGTCTCAACTATTACACCAAATGGGTCGTCATCTTTTGGCTTTTGTGTATTTAATAGATAGAACAACATATAATACTGATTCAGTAGGTACTTATGAACATAAGTTTCGAATTTAATTTAGGTAATATTATATATCCCAAGTAATTATTTACTAGTTTTCAGCACTATTTCTAAAAAACGACAAGTTTTAATATACATAGTAATTACTTACGATTTTGTTAACCTCTAGGTGCTGTACACCATCACTTGATTGAAACGCGTCAGCGAATGAAGGTTGGGCTCATAGTGGAAACAGCGGAAGCTCGGGAAGTACACCACATGTGTGTTTTATTGGGTAAGTTAATATATGTACCCTAATATTTTAATAAAATTCTCCTTCGGCGTTTTAGAATCTATGGTTATTTTCCTGAAAGACAGACTTTGTTATCATTGGAAATTAACTATCATTTATTCTATTAAATACATGTAGGGGGTAGTAAGCCAAATAAAACTCCGTCTTGATAAATTTCCTGTTTTTCACTAAAAATACGTCTTACGCACAGTTTTATCCAGAGCAGAGAGTGCGTGAGTGGGCGAAACCAGATATGAATGTTTTTCTTTCCATAGACAAAACTAAATAAAAAAGTTTAGTTAAAAGGTATCGATCCTTGTCATTCATCATGTAACAAATTGTCTCTTTCATACATATCGCTTTCGCCGATCCCACATACATATGCCATTGTATATTTGAAATGAAGATGTATTCCATCAGGTTACGGCGCGGACGCGATCTGCCCATACCTAGCCTTCGAGTTAGCGTTCTCACTGCGCCGGGACCATATCCTGGACCCTTCGTTGGCCGACGACGACATATACCGAGCGTACCAGGCCGCCATAGAGACGGACTCGCCAAGGTCATGGCGAAGATGGCATCAGTACGTTGCAGTCGTACAAGAGTGCGCAGATCTTCGAGGCTGTCTGCATGAGGAGGTCGTCGATAGATGCTTCAAGGGACACAGTCGAGAATCAGTGATTTATTAATTTATTTCATAGATCAACAGAAACGAAACACAAAATATACACATACAACAACAGGAATCCAATTAAAGGGCCGCAAAATAAAAATTATATAGAAAACATCTGAATGCGTAATAAAATTAAACAATTAAAGTACAACTGATGAGCCAACACAAAACCAACACAAGAATTACTTAAATTTAGTACTTTCAAAAAAATTCCTGCACATAGGACTCCTCGCCGCTCACACTTATTCTTTCAAATTACCGTTACATTTTTTTTGTTTTGCAAAATGTAAAGAATCAGTGAGTTTATCAAATACAGTATCATGTAAACACAATATCATATCTCGCTTGAGCATGAGAGAACAGCGTTGTAGCCAATAACTGATAGACAGTTATTATTTTTCGTCAGTGCCGCACTGCGCCTGTCACGTTGACAACATGTTAGGTCTTTTATAAAACGAAAGTTAAATATATATATATATAATGCTATGCTATGATTATGTTTAATTTCCGCTGCCTACTCTCCGTGCTTAAAAAATATAGTTTCTATAGACATGATGTAAACCTATGACATATTTAAAGAATTTTGGGTTACAATATCAAATTATTGTTGTTTCGTTACAGGTTGTGTAAACTTTGAAATATTAGCAAAAGAAACGTTCGATAGGCATCAGCGCACATACGGGCCCAACGTGGATACATTGATTTTACGGTAAGTAAATTATAAATTGCATACTGAGATAAATAATAAACTAACTAGGTGCACAATCACGAAGAAATATCAACCGAAAAATGTCCGAGCCGCTTGACACTTATGTTGACTTATTGTTATATTTATAACATAAAATGTTTCATAAAAATTTTGACCTTAACGCGTCATTAAAAGGGTACAAAATCAAGAGCACGAGCATACTACTACTGACATGTAGTGAGCGACGTGATTGAGAATGAAAATTCTGCCCTACTGACGCGATGGGCAGGACACTTTCGTAGTGAATTGTGCATCTAGATAGTAATATAGATGAATTCCAAACTCCATACTACATCTACGTAGAAAGGCGTTTACAAAAGTATGTACTATTATGAATTCATCATCATCATTACAGCCTTATATGTCCACTGCTGAACGAATGATTTCCACGTGGACTAATCCCTAAAATTCAACATGTATGTGCAACCCGTCACCTTAATCTGGTCTTCGGTCCATAAAATTGGGGGTCGGTCCACGCACTTTGTTCAGTGACCTGGGCTCCGCTTGATAACCTTGCCGCCCCATCATCCATCAGTAGTACTACGCAATATGTGTCATGCCCACTGCCATTTAAATTTGCTTAATCTGTTAATCTTTCAAGTTAATTCTACGGATACGGATGCGTTTAAAAATGTGTATTATTAACCCTTAACCCTTGAACCCGCTTTTAAGCGTCACAAACAAAAGATTGACATTCAACCTGAATTCCTGCTGTTTAAATGGTGTTATATTTTTCTATAGAAATCCGGGATTCTATCACTGGCGCGCTGGTGGCGAGAAGCACATCAACGACCCACTGTCCATCGCTAACCTCCAGGAGGCGGTCAACAACAACAGCGTTTCAGCGTACGAGAGATTCAGGTAAAGGATCACTAGCCTTAAATGACCAATTTACACTACTAAAATAACTGAAGACACGCTTTTTATTTTTGAGTACATTTCGAGAGATCCAAGCTGTATGCAGAATTACTCGGACCTTGAACAAAGAAACTTTTTCAGACATTGAATTTATTTGCCGACTGCTTGGTTTGCCGAAAGGATGTTAAAAAAAATACTTTACCGATGTCATCATTTGCAGATAGTAATTCGAATAGGCCTTTAATGGTTTATACCGTAACTTGTAAGTGTATATAATAATTATGTACTTATTATATATAATATTTAAAAATAAGTATTTGCAGTACATAAGTATGAAACCATGGCTGCCATACTAGTAAAACTTAACTATAGAAGCCAGTGTCTTCCCAAAAGGCTTGTCAATATGACTACATCATAAAATACTTCAAACATTTATTTTGTTTTGTTTAGAGCGTCGGTGGCTCAGTGGTGTGGACTGTCGCCTTCCTACCGGGAGGGCTGAGGTTCAAATCCCGACACGTACCAATGTATTTAGAATTTTCGAAAAATATATGTACGTTATCCGACGCTCTTACGGTGGAATAAAAAATAAAGGAAACCTTCATGCACGCCTGCGAAGAGATTCGAAGTTGTGTGTGAAGTCGTCCAATCCGCACTGGGCCCGCGTGGACGACTAAGGCCTAATCACCCTATACGGGTAGGCACGTGCCCCTCGTGGGGACGTTTAATGAGCTGATGATGATGATTTATTTTGTTTAAGTTGTCTATGTACTATTATATCGTTAAAAGTTATTCTACATAGTACGGAGCTCCATATCGACTCGAATGAATGCGTTTCATAAATGCTTGCGAAATGTTATTATTATCATGTCAATTAAATGTTTATTGATTAATTAATTTTGTACGTTAGAGAGAGCACAATGGAGTGTGTACGTGCTTGCACACTCGCGGACAACTGGAGCTTGTGAAACTAGACGAGCCTCTGCCGCTTGACGAAATCGAGCCCGCTTCTGAGATTGTTAAGCGATTCGCTACAGGTACAATTGATGTTTATATTGTTAATATTATCTTTGTGTCACACGTTAAAGACTTGGTCACACAGTGGCATCTTTATGACTTAAAGTGCACTGTGATCACACTTTAAGACTTTTATCATAGATGCCTGCTTCTACCGAGTTGCTTACTTAATTAACTAAAACACAAAACAAGTTTGTCATTTTATGGATATTTTAATTTTGACCGATTTATTACTCTATTTTAATGTTGCTATTTTGACAAGAAAGAACAAGACAATTAGGATTATGGAAGTCAGCAGGAGCTTTTATGAGTCAAAACCTAGCAAAGATGTTTTTTATTTATAAAGATATTCTATCACACGTTTGCAAATACAAATCACTTTTTTACTCTAAGAATAGACGCCGTTTAACATCAAGAACAAACAATATCTAATCTTNAACAACTCGAATCCTTAATTTTTTTAAACACATAAATATTTATAGTGCCTAGTTCACTTAATTTCGTGATGTCATCCACCGTTATGCTATAATAATGTACGAAAATATGTCGTGTAAAATGATCGCAAAAAAATATAATTGAACAGTCAATATCGCTACGGCTGTAAATGCTCATTAACCCATTGTCTCTGTCAAGTATTTTGACAAAATAATTTAGACATTATGCCCTTATGTTAAGGTTGAAATACAAAGAAATTAGCAGTTGTGGTATGCCTTCTTTATCACTACTTCATACATATTTTATTACGTGGTACACTCGATACTGAGTCGTCTAGGTAGAAACCACCACAGTGCTGTGTCGACAGTGCCCTCATCCCGACATAACTTTTGTGTCGGGATGAAGGCACTGTAGCTAGTGAAATGACTGGGCATAAGAGACTGTTAAGTGTCTGATGTCTCGGGTGACGGGCGCAAAGCGGCATTGATCGAGGTAAATAATTGTCTTTCAGTTGTTGGTCCCCTTCAATGCCGCTCTGTCATGGTTTGACATATCACTTACTATCAGATGAGCATCCCGACCGTCCTGGACAATTATAACTTAAATAAAAACATATATGTCGTGGAATATATAATTACCGGGAAGTTCACCGCCCTCGCCAGGCTTGGCGCCCTGCGCCATTTTGATCTGTAGGTCGTCGGCGTGCGCTAAATACGAGGCCGTGACGCCGAACCGACCCGACGCGACCTGCTTGATGGCCGACCGCTTGTTGTAGTCGGGATCCTGGAGCAAATAGTGCACTGTTTTATACCCGTTAGTCGAGCTAGGTTAGTGACATGAACATTCTCACTAAATTTCATTTATTTAATAAGACTTTTGACTTGAATAAAGTTTATTTACAAAATCAAAATAAATAATGTCCCTTTTCAGTGGTGCCATACCCTGCATATCCTACCCAATCTAGGAAAACTCCCACGGAGTAACTTTCATTATGCGGTCTCCCAGAATAAACCAAACGCCCCACGTGTCATGCAGCTATTTGAACTTCCGCTTAAAGTGAGTTACGCTCAGTAGACATCAGCCTATAACGGCTCACTGAATAGCACAGGCCCTCCCTTAATATACACGGTGCTAAATAAGTGAGCAATAATAATTGACTAGGGTATAAGTTTGGTAATTAAGTAATTAAGGGAGCTCTAAACTAATTTTAAATCGTTATAGTTTCGAAGAAAAACACGCTTCAAAAATTGACCTACTTTTTAAAAGATCAACCCTGTTGAGTGTTACTGACCCAAAATAATAGAATATCAAATTGCAGATTGACACACATTTTCTACCTACACTAGAATCTTGAACATTTAAAATACATATTCTTACCTACTTGATGTATTATAAGTACCGCGACTTCTTTTTATTGCCAAGCTTAAAGTAACTGTGTTCACATACATCTTAAAGTTAACCAAATTCAATATACATCTATTTTAATAGAAATGACATTGCGAATAGTTTTTAATAAAATATGGGATAATCTTGCCCATGCTTCATTAGTTCATTCATTTCTAAAGGTACACATTTAAATTCAATAAATTATTAAAAATAATACCTAAATAAAACAAAAATCCCCTAATGTACAAAACCATGACGTTTGAACGTTTTTATTTCATTAAAACACAATTTTGTAACCTTTGCTAATTATCTGACAATATCTTTCAAGAAAAGAACGTTAATAACTTAGATTAACAGTTAGTTTATTGTTCATCTAAGGTCAATAGTTACCGAAAATAATTTGCCTATTTGTGTTTGCGCAGTGACAGTCTGCATCAATAACTCTTTGTTTTCTAATAACAATAAAACAAAAAACAAGTCGCGTCAATTAGCATTCAATATTTATTCTTATGTTAAAGGAATAAAGTTGAAAATGTTGCTTCTTACGTAATGAGATATGTCATTTTTCAGTTCATTAATGAACATTTAGCTAGTTTTTGCTATTCGCCGCTAGATGACGCAACTTTTCTTCCTCTAATGTGATTATAGCTTTTAAAACAATTGAAATAAGATATAAAATTGCGCGGCACTGTCTCATTCCCTTGACCTTGACGTTAGTTCTAGCCGCTCAGTTAGAGATGTGAAATTAATGGTAAAGAATCATTCAAATAAACATCGATTTCAATATTTTTAATCGATTCGTCTACTTGATCGTAAAATTTTTTTTAATCAATCCTATTCTTGAAATACAAGCATGCTTTACGGCATACATTCAATATGCATGTTTGGTTGATATAAACAATCAATCATGTTGAACATCAACCAACCAATATAAAACAAAAGCTTATAATCTTTTAATTCTTTATAGTATTTCAAAGTAAAAGCACAAGGAAACCAAATATTTGGTAACTATTATTAATACAGAATTGCATGCATGCTCTTTTTTAAAATAATCGTTTAATGGTACTGACTACTATTTGTTGTATTTATTCACAAATAATGATCCAAATTAAATTCAAACAAATAAAGCGCCCATTTAACATTTGAATAAATTTATGTTATCTGTGATACAACGATAATTTTTAAACATAACGACTTCGTTTTGGTCTCGAAAACGTAAGTAAAAAAGGTCTTTTTATTTCAATTTCAAAATACATTCAATAAATAATTTACAAGTAATTTTTAAAATATTTATTAAACCTATGTAAATCGATTAAAAATAACCAATTGAACCGTTTTATAACAATTGATTATTTTTTAACAACCCTATTTTACCTACCGTAAATTTAGTCATGTTTACCATATTGCATCATCCATATTTTGAGTCGAATCTTGTCTTTATTTAACCTCAAAAGTATTTTCTCCAGGGAACGTTATGAATGAAATACATGGCATTAATAGTTCGTAATGTTTTTCACGATTACTAGTAGGCTCTATGTTTATTCATGATAATAGCGTTGGTAGCGGTATCGAGCACAAATACAATACAACATGTGGATTTATAAGATTCTGCCAGTGACGAAAATGGAGCAAAATTTGTGTTCTCAATGGATCTCATTATCAATATGGTACGACGGGGGTCGGAAGAGGCCGCAGCGCGGGCGGTGCCTTGCTCAGCACATCCGGGGATCAGTGTCTAGTGTTCAAAATAGCCTTGTGAAAGTGATTTGGTGAAATGATAGGTGCATTTAAAATAAACGCCAGTGCCCCCGCCTTCCCTGTAACTTTTTAAAGCTTTTGTAGGGAAAACAATGAACGGTGTGAATGTTACGAAACAGGTAAATAAAGATCATTGAATCTTAATTGTATTTTTAATTTTCCTTTATTTTATACGATGATTGATGTGATGAATCAATATTTAAAAAATACTTACAGTGAAATACAACCTAAGATTACATGTAAAAAGTTTGCCGCGTTTCAACCGCAGCGACATAGCCTGCTTTTGGCTTCAGCAGCTTCTACTATTATTCTAAAAGGTCAATGACTCTACGCTACTTATCATTCAGGGTTGTCACAAAATCTTATGATATTTTAATTAAAATAAAATGTATGTATGATCAGAATCGAGTCTACGCACCGGATTTTTACTGTCGTGCATTTTAAATATTGTAAATATTGTCACCCTTCATTATTATTGCTTACTTATTTAACACCGTGTATACAATTCAAAGTGGACTGACTGACAAATGATCTATCAACACAAAGCCCAACCCACTGGATGGATTGGGCTGAAATATGTATATAACTTTCTTGTTATTCAATAAATACCTGGTTCAAATATCTATCAGCGTTTTCTCCACCTTCGCCTGTGTTGGACTTCCCACCGATGCGGTTCATCGCCACTGCTAGAGTGGTGTGCGCCTCCAGTGAGATAGATCCGAACGACATTGCACCTTAACGTAGAAGAAATAAAGATTAGAATATTGTTTGTTCTTGATGTTAAACGGCGTCTATATCTTAGAGTAAAAAAGTGATTTGTATTTGCAAACGTGTGATAGAATAATCTTTATAAATAAAAAACATCTTTGCTAGGTTTAAATGACTCATAAAAGCTCCTGCTGACTTCCATAATCCTAATTGTCTTGTCTTCTTGTCTTGTCAAAATAGCAACATTAAAATAGAGGTAATAAATCGGTCAAAATTAAAATATCCATAAAATGACAAACTTGTTTTGTGTTTTAGTTAATTAAGTAAGCAACTCGGTAGAAGCGGGCACCTCATGATAAAATAAGTCTCAAAGTGTGATCACAGTGCACTTTTAAGTCATAAAGATGCCAATGTGTGCCAATCTTCAACGTGTGACACAAAGATAATATTAACAATATAAACAATCAATTGTACCTGTAGCGAATCGCTTAACAATCTCAGAAGCGGGCTCGATTTCGTCAAGCGGCAGAGGCTCGTCTAGTTTCACAAGCTCCAGTTGTCCGCGGAGTGTGCAAGCACGTACACACTCCATTGTGCTCTCTCTAACGTACAAAATTAATTAATCAATAAACATTTAATTGACATGATAATAATAACATTTCGCAAGCATTTATGAAACGCAACTTCATTCCGAGTCGATATGGCTGAGCTCCGTACTATGTAGAATAACTTTTAACCGATATAATAGTACATAGACAACTTAAACAAAATAAATCATCATCATCATCAGCTCATTAAACGTCCCCACCGAGGGGCACGTGCCTACCCGTATAGGGTGATTAGGCCTTAGTCGTCCACGCGGGCCCAGTGCGGATTGGACGACTTCACACACAACCTTCGAATCTCTTCGCAGGCGTGCATGAAGGTTTCCTTTTATTTTTTATTCCACCGTAAGAGCGTCGGATAACGTACATATATTTTTCGAAAATTCTAAAATACATTGGTACGTGTCGGGATTTGAACCTCAGCCCTCCCGGTAGGAAGGCGACAGTCCACACCACTGAGCCACCGACGCTCTAAACAAAACAAAATAAATGTTTGAAGTATTTTATGATGTAGTCATATTGACAAGCCTTTTGGGAAGACACTGGCTTCTATAGTTAAGTTTCTACTAGTATGGCAGCCATGGTTTCATACATCTTATGTACTGCAAATACATTATTTATTTAAATATTATATATAATAAGTACATAATTATTATATACATATAACACTTACAAGTTACGGTATAAAACCATTAAAGGCCTATTCGAATTACTATCTGCAAATGATGACATCGGTAAAGTATTTTTATTTCTAACATCCTTTCGGCAAACCAAGCAGTCGGCAAATAAATTCAATGTCTGAAAAAAGTTTCTTTGTTCAAGGTCCAGAGTAATTCTGCATACAGCTTGGATCTCTCGAAATGTACTCAAAAATAAAAAGCGTGTCTTCAGTTATTTTAGTAGTGTAAATTGGTCATTTAAGGCTAGTGATCCTTTACCTGAATCTCTCGTACGCTGAAACGCTGTTGTTGTTGACCGCCTCCTGGAGGTTAGCGATGGACAGTGGGTCGTTGATGTGCTTCTCGCCACCAGCGCGCCAGTGATAGAATCCCGGATTTCTATAGAAAAATATAACACCATTTAAACAGCAGGAATTCAGGTTGAATGTCAATCTTTTGTTTGTGACGCTTAAAAGCGGGTTCAAGGGTTAAGGGTTAATAATACACATTTTAAACGCATCCGTATCCGTAGAATTAACTTGAAAGATTAACAGATTAAGCAAATTTAAATGGCAGTGGGCATGACACATATTGCGTAGTACTGATGGATGATGGGGCGGAAAGGTTATCAAGCGGAGCCCAGGTCACTGAACAAAGTGCGTGGACCGACCCCCAATTTTATGGACCGAAGACCAGATTAAGGTGGCGGGTTGCACATACATGTTGAATTTTAGGATTAGTCCGTGGAAATCATTCGTTCAGCAGTGGACATATAAGGCTGTAATGATGATGATGAATTCATAATAGTAATACTTTTGTAAACGCCTTTCTACGTAGAGTAGTATGGAGTTTGGAATCATCTATATTACTATCTAGATGCACAATTCACTACGAAAGTGTCTGCCCATCGCGTCAGTAGGGCAGAATTTTCATTCTCATCACGTCGCTCACACATGTCAGTAGTAGTATGCTCGTGCTCTTGATTTTGTACCCTTTTAATGACGCGTTAAGGTCAAAATTTTTATGAAACATTTTATGTTATAAATATAACAATAAGTCAACATAAGTGTCAAGCGGCTCGGACATTTTTCGGTTGATATTTCTTCGTGATTGTGCACCTAGTTAGTTTATTATTTACTCAGTATGCAATTTATTACTTACCGTAAAATCAATGTATCCACGTTGGGCCCGTATGTGCGCTGATGCCTATCGAACGTTTCTTTTGCTAATATTTCAAAGTTTACACCACCTGTAACGAAACAACAATAATTTGATATTCTAACTTTTAAGCACGGAGACTAGGCAACGGAAATTTCTTATACGCCAAAGTTGAGTACAAGGTTCTTCGATATGGAGAAATAAAACATACATTAAATCAAAGCATTTAACTTTCGTTTTATAAAAGACCTAACATGTTGTCAACGTGACAGGCGCAGTGCGGCACTGACGAAAAATAATAACTGTCTATCAGTTATTGGCTACAATACTGTTCTCTCATGCTCAAGCGTATTACTTACGATCAGGAAGCGTGCTGACACTTTGTAACACAAAAAATATATCCCGGGCTTCAAGTCAAAGGGACGGTCATAACTTTCAGTAAAAACTTAGTAACATTGCCCTCAGTGTACCTATTATAAAAAAAATGCATGTTTTTTAAATTGTGTTTTAAATTTACGTGACAAAAAAATTGAGATTGTGTATCAATACATTTAGAAATAATAAGTCAAATATAAAGAATGCGTATTTGATAAACTCACTGATTCTTCACATTTTGCAAACAAAAAAAATGTAACGGTAATTTGAAAGAATAAGTGTGAGCGGCGAGGAGTCCTATGTGCAGGAATTTTTTTGAAAGTACACTAAATTTAAGTAATTTCTTGTGTTGGCTCATCTGTTGTATTTTAATTGTTTAATTTTATCACGCATTCGGATGTTCTTTCTATATAATTTTTATTTTTGAGACCTTTAATTGGATTCCTGTTGTATGTGTATATTTTTGTGTTTCGTTTCTGTTGATCCTATGAAATAAATTAATAAACTCACTGATTCTCGACTGTGTCCCCTTGAAGCATCTATCGACGACCTCCTCATGCAGACCGACAGCCTCGAAGATCTGCGCACTCTTGTACGACTGCAACGTACTGATGCCCATCTTCGCCATGACCTTGGCGAGTCCCGTCTCTATGGCGGCCTGGTACGCTCGGTATATGTCGTCGTCGGCCAACGAAGGGTCCAGGATATGGTCCCGCCGAGTGAGAACGCTAACTCGAAGGCTAGGTATGGGCAGATCGCGTCCGCGCCGTAACCTGATGGAATACATCTTCATTTCAAAATATACAATGGCATATGTATGTGGGATCGGAACGAAAGCGATATGTATGAAAGAGACAATTTCGTTACATGATGAATGACAAGGATAGATACCTTTTAACTAAACTTTTTTATTTAGTTTTGTCTATGGAAAGAAAAACATTTATATCTGGTTTCGCCCACTCACGCACTCTCTCTGCTCTGGATAAAACTGTGCGTAAGACGTATTTTTAGTGAAAAACAGGAAATATATCAAGACGGAGTTTTATTTGGCATACTACCCCAGAATAAATGATAGTTAATTTCCAATGATAACAAAGTCTGTCTTTCAGGAAAATAACCATAGATTCTAACAACGCCGAAGGAGAATTTTATTAAAATATTAGGGTACATATATTAACTTACCCAATAAAACACACATGTGGTGTACTTCCCGAGCTTCCGCTGTTTCCACTATGAGCCCAACCTTCATTCGCTGACGCGTTTCAATCAAGTGATGGTGTACAGCACCTAGAGGTTAACAAAAATCGTAAGTAATTACTATGTATATTAAAACTTGTCGTTTATTTAGAAATAGTGCTGAAAACTAGTAAATAATTACTTGGGATATATAATATTACCTAAATTAAATTCGAAACTTATATGTTCATAAGTACCTACTGAAATCAGTATTATATGTTGTTCTATCTATTAAATACACAAAAGCCAAAAGATGACGACCCATTTGGTGTAATAGTTGAGACGTAGGCTACACCGAGGGTTCCAGGTTCGATCCCCGGGCAGTAAAAAGCAGTTGGTCTGGGTGTTTTCTATGTATAATATGTATGTATTTACAAATATATATATATATAAAATATGATTATCCGTTGTTTAGTACCCATATTATTCTCCTATTTGCATTTATTTGTATTTATTTTTTTTTTGTTTTGTATATTTTGCCAAATAAATGTATTTTTTTATTTCATATTACAGGCTAAATGCTTAGTTTGAGATTAGATGGCACTGTGTGTATGTCAGTAGACTATAATTATTTATTATTATGTAATCAGCATTCCATACCCAGCGCTAATAGCGAGCTGACCGGCACCCGCGTGGTCCGGCCCTACGGTCCGACAGCACCAACAGCTGGCACCCTCTACTGGCCGCGGCGTGGGCCTCACTACAAATGCGAGTCAAGGCCGGCTCCAACCCGTTGGGACCTTCCGACACGTCGTACGTGCAGTCCAGGTCTACGCACTGCAAATGAAGGTTCCATCATCATCATTATCAGCTCATTATACGTCCCCATCGAGTGGAACGAGCCTACCCGTATCAAGGGCGGATACAGATTAGGCGCCAGAGGGGGGGGTCACATAGTAGTAGTAAAGTTAAGAACTTATAAGGCATTTGTTAATATACGTTAGTAAGTACTTAAAAATAGTTCAGGGGTGTCATAACCCCCATGACCTCCCCTGGATCCGCCGTTGACCCGTATAGGGTGTATCGGCTTTAGTCGTCCACGATATTGCGGAGACGAGATAAGTATCCGCACTGCAACCAAAATTTTGCTCCTTTGACGCGATACATCCTAAGATAGGTCTACGCGCCACAAACAAGGGTTCCCTCTCCATTGACGTTTAACGTCCTAGAGCGCTGTCTACTCTTAAAACATAAGAGTTAATACAACGTGAACTTCATACATACATTGATGAGTCCTGGTCAACTGAGGAGTTACACAACTCTTGAGATGCTTCCATTGACGTCTTACACAGGTTTACAACAGCAAAAGTTGATTCAGAAAATGTGTGTAGGTTATACCAGCCAGCCCTTTCGTGTGTGAGTGTAAGTCATACCAGGCAGCCCTTGCATGTGTGTCAGTGGGTCATACCTGCCAGCCTTTATGTTTGGAGAGGCGCAGGGCTCGTAGGTCCGGCAACGTCAGTACAGGTTGGGGTAGGAAAATACGGTGCACGAAATTGGCGCTCGGCTCCAGAATGTTGGGAGCCGGCCCAATGGGGCATAGCAGCGACATCACTATCTTCTCCCTGGAAACGTAAATGTCATTTCAATGCCTGAATTGTATATCATTGTATTATATACAATGATATACATTTGGGATTGGGTGTTTATTTATGAAGATGATGGATAATTTTGAAAGAAAAAGAGTAAATTTGCGGTCCAACTAACTGTTCGTCTAAAATAATTGAAATTGAGATAAAATGTAGAAAAAATTAAGTCACAATAAATTACACTAAAATTGCTCCCTTTCTTGTTGACGACTATATTACTCGCGGGGATAATTGTACCCACAAACCAATCGATTTTATGTCTTTCCGCTATAATTCTTCGAGCGGTTCCAAACGTAGCACCAATATTATAGACAAAGAAAGGGGCGTTAATATTTTATTTCCGTTAATTAAAAATTAAATAAAAAAGTTCACCCAGTAAAAGATAAAGGGAGACAGAAAAATATTTCGTTAGATTAGGGTTTTTAAGGTGTTTTGTTAGGTAAAACTATGTCTTTAAACGTACATACCTGAACGGATCGATAGGTGGGTTTGTGACTTGAGCGAACAACTGCTTAAAGTACTCGTAGGGCAGCGGTTCAAACTCCGACAGGCACGCCAGGGGCGCGTCGTTACCCATACTGCCGAGAGCTTCTTTCCTGCAAGCGATTATCAACTCTATTGCAATGGAATTGTTTATTACGATTTCGAAATTGGCATACATATTATACAACTATCATTATATCTCTAATACAAAATAAATAAAATAAAATATATGTCGGTCAGCCTCCTCGGTCTCTTGGCATCGGCGTAGATTTTTTTTAATGCTATAGCAAGCAAACGAGCAAACGGCTCATCTGATGGTAAATGACACCGCCGCCAATGACATTTGCAATACAGAGGGCACTGAAATGCATTGCCGGCCTTTCGACACGGAATACGCTCTTTTTTTGAAGGCCGCCAGGTCGTATCGCTCAGGAAATATCTCCGGCAGCAACTGATTCCACAATTTTGTCGTT
>PQWD01005656.1:0-30160 GCA_019425675.1 Leucinodes orbonalis
TTGGACCCGCAGGGTGGGTTACGGCCCAATCTCTCATAGCTATGCTGTGCGGTAAGAACTGTGCCCTGCAATGGGCTGTTATAAAACGTAGTGTTATATACTCTTTGGGCTGTTATAGGATGATGATGATGATGACCCAGTGTGCATCAAATTCGGAACATAGTATCAGTACTTCATACATAACCAAGTTGTTCTACTATCTTAGTTAGCCATTATTTGTTTATCAAATACATGAAAAAATAAGTAGTACTATAGTATATATTATTTAATCTGTGGTAGTACCTAATGGTATTACTTATTCATTAACTAGCTGTTCCCCGCGTATAAGACTATATTCTCCACAGTAAACATTACCTAAGAGTGCGCAGCTGAAGCATATACAGCCGCCGCGCGGTAAAAAATTACTTTATTTTCTTAAATAAAAATATTTTCTAAAATAGAAATAGCTTATGTTTTTCCTTATTACAACAGCTACCTGCCAAAGTCTTGTCCAAATCCATCCAGACGTTTCAGCAAAAACCCAGAATAAACAGACAGATTGACAAACAACAATTATAAAATTTGTTATTTTGGTATATGTACCGTATATAAATTTATATGTTTAAATAAAAAAAAATATTTCAATATTATAAACAGACACTCCAATTTTATTTATTTGTATTAGATTAAAATCATACTACATAAAATTAGCACTTATTTTGAAGGATCTGTTAGTAGGAAGTGTGCCTGTTTTACTATCAGTATGTTCTAGTTTTCCCCTAAAAAAAATATCTAAAGTTATAGTGGTTCTTTAATTTAAGAATAGATAGTAAAAAATACAAAGATCTTGTTACACACCCTAAGGTAATAACAAAACAGTTTTTTTTTATAATACATATAATGAAATCAGAACTTTTCAAAGATGCAACTTATGGGGATGGCTCTGGAGACTGCTGTTTAGCATTAGCTGCTAGTATAGCCCCCGGAGCTGGATATGGTCTCATTTGATATAATGAGCCTGAGGCTGTTGTGTCTACCCCTGTCTTAGCATGTCGGTCTAATCCAGCATTCCAGTTACCCCGAGGAATATCAGAATATGCTGCAGGGTCCATAGGGTCTAGGTCATTGTCTTTAGTTCTAGGCCTCTTCTTATCTCTGCGGTGTACCATTTCCTTTTCTCTGTCTCGTCGATTAGGACGTTTTTCTTTAATGGGTTGTTGAGGTACTTCTTGGTCAGACTCATCACTGCTGTTGTCACTTTCATCACCCTCCCTTAACAAACGCTCCTCTCGCAGATGGGCTGCACTCTCGGTGGGCACAGCACGTGGATGGGCCGGGGGTAACCATGACACCAAATTATTGTGAACATTCCAGTAATAGTGTTGACCACAACCTTCATCATACACTTCTTCCCAACCTGGTGGTAGTGGCCAGATTTCCAAAGCTTTGCCTTTATTATCAAGATAGTTTTGATCTGGGTCAATTTGCCTTGTTTCCATGTTTTAACACAAAACTTGGAGCATTCATGATAAACATTGCTTTTATTCGGGCAACCTTTGTGCCCTTTTATAGGATCAACATTAACTCCTTCAATACCTGCCCAGAAGTATTCGCCTGAATTGTTTTGTTCTTCTGGCTTGCTATCATAATCCTCAGCTATGATTTCTTCGTTAACTTGCGCAGGAACTTGATCATTGCTAGATTCATTTGAAGTAGGTTTCAAAATCCCTCTTTTAGCAAGTCGAGCAGCAAGTGCAGGTGGCAAAGGCATTATAGCATCAAAACTAAAATACAGAGCTAAACCAACTATTAACTTCTGAATAAATTTTAAATTGATATTAGAATTTTGCTTATATTTTGATAATTTCCATGTATGAATGTTGAATAAAATAGTAGTGACAGGTGACACTGTATGTCAGTGTCACTGTCACATGTAGCGTCACTGATTTTTTTAATTGGATAACTTGAAAATTTCGGAATGCTCCAGCGAGTTGGAAAGTAAGAAAGAGACAACACAGAAATTAGCGTGAAATTAGATTAGTGTGTTTCTGACACTCTTCATCCCATGGACGTATTATGATACATCGTCCTAGCTTCATCCCTTCAACTATCACAAATTAAAAAATTGGCCAAGCGTCGCCCGTGGAGGATTCCGCAAGAGCAAGTAACATAAAATAAAATATTTTGTATTTAATTAGGCACCTACTACAGCTATAATATGAAAAAATAGTGTTTCACCTTTCCCATTTCCTTGCGAAAGGTCACTGGTGGAGGCTGGATGAGGAAAGCGGAGGACCGGGATATCTGGCGCAAAATGGGAGAGACCTATGTCCAGCAGTAGACTGCGATAGGTGTCACCTTTAATGACGTTTAAAAAATTTATTATTAATATATATATATTAAACGTTGTTAGATTTCACGGTCATGTACATCATATATTTTAATTTTATCAACCCCTTAGTTTAGATAAAACACACTTTTTTCAACTTTGTAAGTGTCTCTCGTGCAAACTATTCAATTTATAAAAAATTGATGTTCAAATATCCTAGATATTTGAATATCATTTTTTCAAGAAAGAATTCAATTCAAAAGAATTCAAGTTCTAATGATGGAATGTATCCAGGGCCGGATCTGCCTTAGGGCTACCCGGGCTGCAACCCAGGGCCCCGTGGTAACTAGGAGCCCAGACTTTAAAACAATAGGCGAGTCGGTTTCTCTCGTACAAAGTTTGCCTGGAAGAGATTGCTACCACAGCCATAAGGTCGCTTTTGTATAAATATAATAGGTTTTTATGATGGTGACTCTGCTACTACAGAAAATAACACATTCACTAGGTGTTAAGACGCCCAAATAGCAGTCCCCACTTGATCATGTCAGGTATTCCATCAGTAGCAGTTCCTGGTACATCGAATGAAACTGTTGTTTCAACATTATACAATTTGATTTAGACGCCATTAAAGTTATTTTCATAAGTAGCTACAAGATAAAGCCTGCAATTTATACTAGATTTTCTTAGACTTCTATTTGTAAGGTTAAGAAAATCAAGAAGGATTTTGTAAAAAAGTAAATGTTCAAAGAAGCGGAATCTCCTGGTACAGGCACTGCTATGCTTAAAATGAGACTTCCACAACTGATATTAGGTACATACCTTTGAAAAAGCAATAAATGAATTTTGAATTATTGAACTTCATTAAAATTCATTCTTTTTGATATTAATATCAAAAAGTAATCATGAGAGACACCCAATGCGGTGCAATAGGAGTCCACGCTGTTTTTGTAAACATTTATTTTATTCAAAGTACACTTACCTACAAATATGTAAAACTTTAAATAGAGTTAAATAAAATATTCAAAAGTTACTTTATTAACTACATACAGTACATAAGTTGTACAAAGTAAAGTGCATTAAGTTTGTAAGTAAGAATGAGTGAATTAACCGTTATTTGGTTTTCCATAGCAAAAAGTACACCAAGACGTTCTTGAATTCTGAAAAAAGAAAACATCAAAATATTCAAAAAAGTTAATAAAAGTGCACATACTTATTACGAATATACGCATGTTATGAATAAAATGGTATAGTTTAAGGCTCTAATGTCTAACTAGTTACAAATGAATACGGGGCCTACCAACTACAGTATAGGATCAAGTTATTCAACTGCCAAGGCTCAATCAAGCGATCGTGAACTACTTAGTCATATACTAGCTAGCACAACGTTAATACTAAGCAGTTCATGCGATGGCCTTGAAAGTAGGGAAAGGTTTATCACCTGATAATAGAAGATGTCTTCACTCACCACTGACCACTGGTGTGTCACACCTAGACAGCTTCGTTGGAAGTACTGCATCATGGAATTCACCTGTATGTAACAATGTTTTTGATTCTTCTTCCGTGGATTTATTTTGGATAAAGGGCGTGACGACATCCATTTCATCTGAACTCTGTTTTGTTAAACTTTTCTTGTTTTCATTGGGTGATTCTGCAACTACTTCCGGACTACTCAACATTTCAGTGTTAGATGTTATGTTTCCTTCTATAACTGTTCCTATGGTTAAACTGTTTGTCGGTGATATTTCAAGACTACCAGCATCAATTTCTTGACGTGAATCATCCTTTGACAATTCAGCTATAGAGGTTTTCTCTTCGGGGTTACTGTTTGTTTCAATGATTGTCAACTCTTTTACAGAATCCACATCTTCACTTAACTTTCCACTGTTATTACTAGGCGGCGAAACAGACTGCACAGCATCTTCTCTTTTAAGTTGCTTTCTCCTTTCGCTTGTGTTATAACCAAGAGGATGCAGATTTACAGATGATGGAGGACTGCCGTCAAGAGAAAGATCCATTGAAGTAATCATGCTTTCATCTCTACTCAGATAGTTGCCTCCTTCTGGTACTATGTGGATGTTTAAAATAGTTTTGCTCTTAGCATAATCAGCGTCGCCGTCTAAAGACGCCCCCGAATGTCCATTCGAAAGAACTAACGAACTACTAGAAGTTTTTCCAGAATTAAATTTATTTCTGACTAAAAATCCACGTACGTGCGCTTGTATAATAGTAGCTGCACTGGATAGTGATGAATCGTCAGTTGACAATGATAGAGATTTTTCTTCATTTACAGTTGCAAACCGTAATCCCTTCTGCTTATACCTAAAGGTCTTCGTTCTTTGTTAACATTATTAGTCAAAATTATCCTGTCATCCTGAAAATATACAGAATAAGAATTTATACTGAGACAAGATGGACGTACTTTCAAATATATTTTTTTCGTTACAGTAATACAAGCAGACTCAATGCAAAAGTGCAGTGACCAGCAACTATGAACAGAAGATCAAACTATCATTGATTTGTGAATGCTAAGTTATGATATATATATTCTAACTAAATCTTAACTAACGAAGTTGATAAAAAAGGTTTAGTTGAATAGTTGTATTAAAATATATTTAACATACGCATATTCATTATAAACCTACGTAATGAATATGTGACGGAACAAAGTATAGCATGAGATTCTTCAGTCACCATGACAAAACTTTGTTAGAGCGCCAAAATCCAGTAAAACAATCCATTATTTTCAATAAAGAATTGTTTCCAAAATGGTGTTGCAAATGCAATGATAATTCAATTCATTTGATATACAAGGCAGTAAAATCGATACTGAATCGTCTAGATAGGTACCACAGCAGTGCCAGATATCGTACAGTGAAACAGGAGTGTTATGCACTTTTGTCTTTCGGGATGAAGGTACTGTTGCTATAAGAGACCTAACATCTGTTGTGTCTAGTGTCGGGCGCAGTGCGGCGTTGACGGAGAATAATAACGTTCAAAGGTTGTGCGTGAAGTTGGAATCCGCACTGGACCTGCGTGGACGTTCATCATTTATTTTAATTTTCACTAAGGCCTATACATAAATAAGCTATCACGGATAGGCTCGTGCCCTTTTTTCCCTAAATGTTTACAAACTAAAAGAAATATCATTTAACCTTTTTTTTCTTCATATGATAAATTGTTCTCGTCAGTTCCAGTTTCATCAAAAGTAGAAGCTCTTTTGAATAGAAAAGTTCGAAATACTTTTTGAATAGTAGCCGCCGCTGTTTCTAAATCCATTGTGGTGTTTTGTGGTGCATCATCTACAGTTGATTCGCAAACTTTATCAGTAGCACTTTTTAACTCTTTATAGTCACAAAACTTTTCATTTTCTTCATCTAAAACCGCTTCTGAGGCATCTTTTAAATTGTCATTAGTAGGAAAATCCTGAAATATAGGTTCAGCTTCACGAATCAAACTATCTTTAATTTTTTTGTTGTTCACGTGAATAACCGGCGTTTCCAGTGTATTAGCTTCATTGGAATGCGAAACATTTATATTTTGGTCAATTTCAGTACTTTCTTCTACTAAACTGTTTTTGTTAGAATTATCACTGTTATCACTCTCTTCTTCGTTAACAGTGATATCCTTTGACAAGTCATCCGCACTGCTATCTTTTCTCTTGCTTACTTCAATAGCATCATTAACGACATCTTCGAAATCATCAGCATTCTACGTTAGATGTAATAACAACTTTGTCGTTATCAATTCCAATAATTTCCACATTCTCATGTTTTTCAGAATTTTCTATATTATCATCATTTTCATTTTTTGATACATCGTTGTGCGTTTTTTCAATGGCTAGGGTAATATTTCCATTTGTTTGGTGAGCAGAAGTACCTTGTGTAGTTTCCAGGTCATTGTTCGCTTTGCCTTCTGCATTTAGCTCTGCTTTAATTTCGGATTGAGTCATATTTTTAACTTTTTCCTTTTCAGTTTCCGTTACAGTATATTCTTCAATTGCAATGGCATCATTGGCTTTAAATGCCACTTCCTCATTTTTATGAAAAACAGATACTAAAACTTGGGGAGGATTATGTGCGTCTTCTTCTTTATGTTCAAATGATTTTGGTTGTTCTATGTTGTCAATATTTTGAACAATCTCTTTCTCATCCTGAAACGCATTAGCATTATTATTACCTTCTTGGGTTTGATTGCTTTCGTGGAGAAAGATTGTATCATTTGTCGAGGTATTTTCACCTTGTTCAATACCATTAGTTACAATTATAGATGAGGCAACATTTTCTAATTCATCATTTTGGGCATTCGATAAATCGTCTGAAGTCAATATACTAGGATATTTATTTGAAGATTCGTCTCCAGGCTCATAAGATATCTCAAGTTCGGAAGCTTTCACTAAAACTTCCCGTGTTGAACCGGAATGAACATCGGTGTTAAATTTTCATTGACAACTAAGGCGTTTAAAGAAGATAACTCATGGCAGTTATTATCTTTACTCTCCTCTTTTGATTCTTCCTTCAATCTACGCCAACGCTGCTCAGCTCGTTTTCTCACTTTTTCTTGAGCTTTTAATATCTTTTGTTCTAAGGATATCGTTTTCTTTGTTGCTGAATAAGGTAAGAAAACATTAATCGTATACTAAAACTTACTTCCCTTCTCGGTCCTTTGCTGGACTAAATAGTGGATTTGCCATACTTTCAACGATTGGCAAGCGGTTCAGAATGTTTGTCTTCATGGCTTTAATCTAATCTATCGGGACCACATAGCATATTAATAGTATCTCACTCTCTCTCTTCAACCTTTCGCAGTCCACTGCAGGACATATGTCCCCCCCCCCCCCATTTTGCGCCAGGTATATGATAAAAACCAAACATTATCTAATTACTTTTATTCATACATTTCATCCATTATTCAGATACTTCAGTCCATAGCATTGACTTCCATAAATAATGTATTCCCCCACACAGGAATGTACTATAATTAACATGTTCACCTAAGAGTTCTACATTTTTCACTTAAAAAAAAATCATATTTTACTAGAACATTTGAACCCTAGCAACCTACCTATGCAAGGTCAGCTTAAATAGGTTTTTATCTGTTTTATAATTAATAACTTTGATTTGTAAAATTTCCTAATACTTACATGCATTAAGGTAGAAAAACCTATGTTACCAGTAAGAGCGCCGGTGGCTCAATGGTGTGGACTGTTGCCCACCTCCCGGGAGGGCTGAGGTTCAAATCCCGCCACTTTCCAAAGTGTTTTCGAATTTTCGAAATTATAAGTACGTTAATCGACGCTCTTATGGTGAAAACATCGTGAGAAAACCTGCGCACACCTGCGAAGAGATTCAAAGGTTGTGCGTGAAGTCGTTCAACCCGCACTGTGCTTGCGTGGACGACTAAGGCCTAATCACCCTATACGGGTAGCCTCGTGCCCCTCGGCGAGGACGTTTAATGAGCTGATGATGTAATTACATAATGTTTTACTGATGTTTTCATGGTATATATTAAAGTTTAATGACTTCTTATTTAGATTACAATTATTAACTAAGCAAGGATGGAATATTCCTTGTATAAAATTGGTTAGAGCTTATTATTTCTGAATATAAGACGAGGTACCTACGAGGAGGAGGAGGTAAACAAGTGCTATTCATCGTCGTATAACACCATAATCTTTTCGGACCCAAGCCAACCGAATCAATAAGGCTGCCGAACAGCATAAGGTTCTGCTAGTTTTTATTTTTTTTAAAACAGGTAATATAATTTTGGTATAATTCTATTACCTGTTATTTATAATTACTGTCAAGGTAAGGTATTTTAAAATATAATGGCCGCCAGCAATGATTATGTCACCGGAAAATATAAGAATCGCAAATTTACTAATTTCCTAGGTAGGTCATTTATAACTTTTCGCAAGATTCTAGACTACAGATAAATTGTATTATTATCCCCAAAAGTGTTTCATGCTAATATTTATATTTATTAATAATAATTTATTGATTTTTCGTCGATCATATAATACATATTGGGTTGGGTTAGAACTGTGACCTCAACAACTCGAGCGCCGAGCGAGCGAAGCTCGCGTGCCTCGGCAGCAGCCGGCGAAGCGGCACAAACAATTTTTTGTTATAATTTTTAGTTGAAACAGGAGTGTTATGCACTTTTATGTTTCAGGATGAGGGCACTGTAGGTAGTGAAATTACCTGGTATTGGAGACCTAACATTTTGTCTCGGGTGACGGGCGCATTGCGGCATTGATGGAGGATAGTGACTGTCTATCAGTTGTTGGTCTCCTTTAATGCCGCTCTGTCATGGTCTGGCGTATCACTTACCATCAGGTGAGCGTCCAGACCGTCCTGTTCACGAATAACATAAAAAAAATCTGAATAACGACGTTATTAGAGAAACTATTTCGGTTATGGCCACTATAAAACTTTTGTAGCTCTGTGGTAAATAACACTCATAGTACTTTACGGGTAATTTCGAAAAGTTGACCAATTTACGAAAATGTAAGGGTAAAATAATATAAATTATCTCTGGTGTAGAATCATAAAAAAGTTTATTAATTTCTTAGAAAATCAATCATTTTGCGGTTTTTATTATTATCCGGTGACTTATATATAAATTAGATCAAATAGGCATCGTGACTTTTTTTTCTGCTATGGTATCAATAGACCGATAAATAATAGAAACTGATAAAATAATGACTCCGTTAACATTTAAACTCACAGAGGTATCCCAATTCTTAAAACAAATTTATGTACTTCCCCAAAAACGTTTCATACAAATTGCTACTTAATTATAACGTCACACCTTTGTAGTTAGTATGGATAGTTTATGAAACGTTGCGTTTATTTAAATAGTTTCATAGCAAAAGTTGCTTTAAATTGTATGTGTTATATTTTAGTTTTAATTTTTATGTCAATTAATGTACTTTAAAAATGGACTTGCCCACCTAACTTTGAAGACTAATAAAATTCATGAAACATGAGTCTTCGAGCTGAGAGTTAGCACATCGTTATTTTTAACACAGATTTATAATAATATGAATAAGTTTCTACGATTTCAGGACCCATCCATCATGCCTATTATACAAAATATTACACACCCACAAAACCTCTCAACGAACAAGAGTCGTCAACGGAGGCGTAGTTCAGATGTGAATTGAACGTCACATTGTAATTTACCCCACGTGCACTTACCCGAGTAAATGTAACTGAAATATTGTCGTAGCGCGACTATACCTAAGTTACATTCACCATCATCATTATCAGATTATATTGCACACTGCAGGAAACACGCCTCTCACACAGCATAGCCATGGGAAGTATGGTCGTAACCCACCAAGAGGGCTAATGTGGATTGGTTTCATTATGGACAAATTAATAGAAAATACAATTAGATTCAAAATGGGGGAGATCTATGTCCAGCAGTGGACTGCGATAGGTTGAATAGGAATAGGACAATTAGATTCCAACTTTTGTACCTCTAGTTATTGTCTCAAGGTCAAATCCATTCTTGGAACACTTTGCATATGTATTGCTAAAATTGCCATGGATACGAAGCAAAAATAAGTTCATGATTTTAAAATTTTATAAACAGTTTTATAATATAGCTATGTTACATTGCTTTAAAATTATTTAGTGGAATTCGTAAATCTATGTAATTAAAAAACAGTTTGAACTCACTAGGTCCATCGCGAATCTCCAACAACTTTCTCATATGTTCAGCACAATATTCGTTTACATCGTCAGGGTTATTCTTCAACACATCTTTGGTAAGGCCTTCCATGAGCTCCACAAGGCCTTGTGGCATCGTCGGAGCCGGTGGCGGCCTGCTATAAACACGAGAGCCGGTAACCCGCATCGTGCCCTAAAATTATGTCTTACCCAACCAACCGTGTATATTTTACTTGAGGATCAATCTCAAATTTACTAAGGATGTTTTTATTGTCAATAGTATCTTCAATTCACGTACAATGTGTCCCCCTTGGGTCGTAATCGGATATATGAATCTTTTATTTAGCTTGAATGCGTGACTTAGGCGTATGGCAGTGTAAAAATGTACAAGGCGAATGGGTGTGGTTTGGTATCATCTAGTGGCGCTCGTAGTGTTGTCGGCGAGTCGCCATAGCAATGCGGCCACTTGAACTTGACATCACGCATCGATCCCAAGCCACGGTTCAACGCACTTCTTGTTTACCAATCCATATGGAAATGTTTGGCCTCACGTTAATTATTTTTTCACTCATTGTACTCTAACAGTTAATTCACGATATAAGGAAATATGACTTGTAAATTAAAGTTTGAAACAACGTACTATTCTGTGATGATAAAAAATAATAGTCTCAATTTTTGTTTTTGATTGTAAATATTTCTGATACTTTAATGCAACAGTATAAATATAATTATTTTAGTTCGACAGTTTAAAGCTTATAAAGTAAATTATTCATTAACCACTAATGAGAAATGAAAAACTTAGTAATGTGAAAATTTCTTGTGTATTTCCAATGCAGTTGCGCAACCGAGTAATCACTAGGGGAACGCTAGCTCAGGGGGACAGTGGTGAGACAGCGACGGGCGAGCGAGGCCGGCGCTGGCAGGGCCGCGGGACACCTACTCTTACATATATACTTAAAGAATTCAATTCATGTGAGTCAACTTTTTTTATTTTCATACTGTGTTCTATAATAGTAATTTATATATAAGATCATATATAATTTTTGCAATGTTAATACATTTTACATAACAAACATCTCCATAGTGTACATAGATACATAGGCAGCAGCGCCGGTGGCCGCGCAACAGCGGCACGCACGCCGCTGTACAACTGATGATAGAAAAAATTAATCGCTACAGTAATATCATACAAATTAATGACTATTCCCTTAAAAATTATCATATCTACTTTTAGCATTGTTCTACTCCAATATGATCAAATAAACGCCTTAGTTTGCTGCGCTGTACGCGTGATACACGTACATGAATAGTCTCCAGTTCGCTCCGACCGATTTTGCCCAATTAGTGTCCCACTCCCGCCGCTATGTATAAACATCACACTGCTATAAATTTATAATAAATAAATGCCTATTTACACTATGTAACTATACAAAATGATAGTACGACCAAATTACAATGTTGAATCGAGCGTCTAGTTTTAAATCAAAATTACATACAACGATCTACGGACGGGCCATGCCCCGCCTCCGGGCCCGCATACTAAACAAATTACATCTCCAAATTCCCTATTAATTTTTGTACAATCATATTCAGCCGGAAGCTGGGTGCCCGATTAATACAATTATCGGTGATCCGAAATGCGTTACAATCGATCATGCATCAATAATACATACAACTTTTAACTTATTTAAACAATTTAACAATATTTAAAAATCCTAAAGTAAACTAGTGACCTATGTAAACGTATATAAAATACTAGTACAATAATGACAGTGCATTCGGGACGCGGACATTTCCATAGCACTATATTAATTTGTAAATCAACACCGACCGTGGCGAGACGCGCGCGCGCGCTCGCGAGCGAACCGAACCTACCGACAGCTTATGTATACCCGAACGAACGAATCATTAGTGGTATAAAAAATTAATAACGTCATTAACAAAAGTGTAATCGAATAGAAAATATCAATACATAACTGGAAATAAAATGGATCGCACTATTCTAGGAGGTGGATGGAGGGTGCGGCCGCGGGCATCACTTGGCGGCCGCGCCGCCCGCCTGCCGCTTGTGGCTGATCTCCAGCTCGCCCAGCCGCTTCCACAACTCGTCGCGCTCCTTCTCGCGCTTCTTCTCTCTAAGGGCACACGCACACACAACGATTACTGGCTTAGTCTGCTCAGCTGTGTTACACACACTTTCTTATTTGTAAATTATACAAATCAACAAATATTCATTGACGTTCACACAACCGCATCTAGGCTCAATTTAAGCAGACACTTTTTACCACGAGTACTACTACTTTACCACGAGTACTACTAATATTTTTTTAAAACATAAAAAAATAAATATCCACAGACATTCACACAGCGCCATGTAGCCCCAAACTAAGCATTAGCCTGACTACAAGTTAATGCTTAGTTTGTTATCCATTTAGTTTAGTTTATTAGTATATTTAATTTAATATAGATACTAAACAATGGATAAACATACTTATATACTTTTTTTATATACATACATAGAAAACATATAAACACCAAGACCAATACAAACAGCCATGTTCTTGCACACATGTTTGTGCTGCCTAGGTATCAAATAATGGCAAATTAGAACCATAACACTGTGTGGTTATTTATTTTGAATGCGGACAAATGAGCTGACAGTTCTAAAGCTAATTGATAAAGCCATGCATGGACAGTCGGTATTCGTTTGGCCGGTATATTTTAGTCTGCGTGGATACCTCAATAAATTATCATTACAGCCTGATATGTCCACTGCTGAACGAAGGCCTCCCTTAATAATTTCCACGCGGACCAATCCCTAGCAGTCGACATACATCTGCTACCCGCCACCTAAACCAGGTCATTTGTCCATCTGGTTGGAGGTCAGCCTACGTTTCGTTTCCCGTTACGTGGACGCCACTAGAGAACCTCAATCAACCGGCCGTTAACATACTACTGCAGGGCACAGATCTTATCATACAGTGTAGCTATCATGACATTGGGCTGTACCCACCACACTGGCCTAATTAGACGGCATTGTGCATTGGGTAGGTCGCTAAAGCCTTTGTTCTTGAGGACCTGTTATATTCCTTAAATACAACACAGTAAGACACGTCAGTACCAAAAGTAATACTATAAAAATACATATAAATTGATATTGAGGTCAAGTGTCTAATCAAAACAGTTTCTGATTGTGTTTTAAAACAAACATCTAATGCAAACTAATAATCTATGTATTTTTACCATTATTTTGTTTCTTAGTGTGAACTTCAAATATTAAGGTTTGGTAACCGAATGTAGTTATAAAAAAAAACATTAAATATAACAACTACATAAGGTACTACATTAAAGCAATAACACAATGAGAATTGTCACCATTTAGTTAGTTTCAAATTCAAATGATAATTTTAGAGAAGTTACTCACTTCTGCCGTTCTGCTTTATAACTAGCAGTAAGTTCATCAAAGAGTTTCGAGTTCATCTCCATGAAAGTCTTCAGCACATTGTACACAAGGGCTATGATGGTCTGGTTCCAGTGCTCCTTACTGATTCGATACAGAGCCGGGAACATTATCGGCATTATAACATGGTTATTTTCCTCCATCAAAGACATTATGTATTCGTTGTTCCAAAAGTACAATGCTCTTTCTGCAACCTGTAAGTAAAAATATCCATATAGCAAATTGACTAACAAAGAGTTTAGATTGTAGTTATAAGGTTTTTAAAAACTTTTAACATACCAAAGTCTAAAGTAAGACATTTTATGAAATCCAAAAGTTTGTGATACTGATTGAATTATGAAGTTAAACATTCTATTAATACACTTTTTTTAAGTTTTATCATTCACATAACACTAATTTACCTGAAAATGCGGACTGGAGACACATTTAGCTATTTGTCTGAACAAAGGTTCCTGGATTTTGGCGAACTGTGCAGGCTCAATGACATCCAATATCTCTTCAATCTCGCCCAAGAACATCACCTGAACAAATGTTCAAATATTTTTACTTAAACATATTATATTTAAAAAGAAATATTTTGTTCTAAAAGACTTTATGTATTTGTATATTATACCCTGAACAGGATATCTAGCGCAAAATGGGGAAATCTATGCCCAACAGTGGACTGTGATTGTTTGAAAAGATATTATACCCTATGTTGCTTTGCAGATATTCTAGCAAAAGGGTAGACAGAGACATCAGTAAATAATTAAGTGCTATTAGCTATTAATAAGCTACTTTTTATAGAAAAATTATTGATAAGAATAAAAAACATTTTTTTTAACGACTTTTTGCTATAATCAAGTTGTCTACAATTAATTATCTATTCCCAACTGTTGCCATATGAAATAATTCTAGCATCTACAAGGTCTACAGCTATAACAGTGAAGTTTCAATTTATGGCAAAATTCAAGGTCCTGGGCCTATCTCACCAGTCTTACAAAAGTATAGGATGTTATTCTGGTATTAGTACAAAATATATGCAATGTTTAATTAGGTTTAAATTACTTCTAATTAAGTTGTATTCAGGGACAATTAATACGAAAGTTAATACCTTAGAACAAATATTAAAAATAAATAATTGTAATATTGCCAATGATATCAAAATAAATGTGTTTTAAGCTTATTGTAAAGATTGCTTTTAAAAAGTAAGGTAAGTGTACAATTACCAAATTAACATACAATCTAAAATTTGTATGACTGATGATTTTTGGAAGTTTTAAATCTATTTTTTATCTATTTAATACAACAGAACATTATAAAACATACCTCTTTCTGTGAGCAGTCTTGGGCCAGAATTTCAAGAGGCCGCGAACCACTGGCTCGGTGAGGGCATCTTTCTCCAAGAACTGTACCACGCAGTAGGCCAGCTGCGCGTGGTACAACGACAAGCACTTCACCTTGTGCAGCGGCAGCAAAACCTTACTAGGAATTGTTTGTGCTCACTCTTCAATGGTAGAGCGAAACCGTTTATTATACTGCAATAAAAAATATATATTCAAGAAAAACTATGAATAAATTTGATGTTAAAAGTTTAAAAAAATATATTAGGTTTGCTCTGCTAATTTTGTTTATATAAAACATATTGTCATTCATTGTAAATAGGACCAATAGGCATTGGAGGATGTCTTCAAGACACTGGACTGGTCCAAATGAGGCGTCAACGTCAATGGAGAGTATATTTCTCATCTGCGTTTTGCTGACGATATCGTCATCGTGCAATGCAATGCTTAAAGACGAAAGTCTTCGAGCAATGCGTCCTACCCGTTCTAACATACGCAGCTGAGACATGGAAACTGACTGCGGGATTGGTTCACAAGTTCAAAGTCACTCAACGCGCATTGGAGCGAGCTATGATTAGAGTTTCTCTTAAGGATAAGATCAGAAATGATTTAATCCGTAAGAGAACTAAAGTTACCGACATAGCCCGCCGGATCAGCAAGCTGAAGTGGCAGTGGGCTGGTCTCATATGTCGCAGAAGCGATGGCCGTTGGAGCAGAAGAGTTCTGGAGTGGACACCGCGTCTTGGCAAGCGTAGCGTAGGACGCCCTCCGGCCCGATGGACCGACGACTTGCCAAAGGTCGCTGGTGGAAGCTGGATGAGAAAAGCGGAGGACCGGGATGTCAGGCGCAAAATGGGGGAGACCTATGTCCAGCAGTGGACTGCGATAGGTTGAAGAGAGAGAAGACCATTAAATTTTTGCGATAGGTTGAAGAGAGAGAGGAACAATAAATTTTCTAAACAAAAGTTTCAGGCTCAGATCCACTAGAATGAGAAAATATCATAATATGTATACATAAATCGCTTATCTTAGATACACTCATAAAAAGATATAGATAACAGAACTATTGTTATAAGTTTGCTACTTGTTTCAAATACCGAAAAATGGTTTAAAGCTAATAAAAAATACTAATAGTCGAGTTCTTACAATAATATTACAAAGTCAACAAAAAATGTGTACAATTACCTTCCCAATATTTCTAACAGTCCCCTACGCCATTAAAATGTTCTAGTTTCATAGACAAATCGAAGGAATATGTTTTGTTGATCTGTTTTCGTATAAAGAGTCAACCTGTAGCCCAAAGGAATTTCCCGTAGATACGGTGGAGCACCGTTTTCAAGAAATCACGTTCACGACGGGTCTTTGAATCAAACAAGTCTAAAAGCTGTCAACACAAAGAAAATGATCAATTTAATTTATATCATCAGCTCATTAAAGTCACCAAGCAGAGGGTCGTGCCCTTACCCGTAAGGGTGTATAGGCCTTTAGTCGTCCACGCGGCCCAGGATTGGCCGACTTCACGCCACAACCCTTGAATTACTCTACGTAGGCGTGGCCAAATTCCCTCAATGTTTTCCTTCACCGTAAGAGCTTGGCTTACACATTTATAATTTCGAAAATACATTGGTACAGTGGCGAGATTAGATCCTGCACCCGTCCAAGCCGGAAGGCAATAAGTCGCACCAATGAGCACCAACACTCTCAATTTCATTGATAATCTATCGTAAATATAATTTTCTTTCTTTTTAAATATTCATTCCAATGTATAACTGGTAACATGTAACACTATAAGACTACGCTTCCCTAAAAGGATGCGGACTTTAACCTCTCATATTTAATCATTTATATTTGTAAAAGACAATAGGGTAAGCTTAGTAGCCAAAAGATGAGCATGTAAAGCACCCAAGAGTGATCTGAGAGTCTGGCGCAATAAAGGGTAACTTATATCTGCATATATTAACGCATGTTCAAGTATTATTTATTTGTTAAAACGATAAGGAACGAATTATTGATACCTAACATGCACATGGATACGGCAACTGTTCAACAAATATGTAATACATATAACATGTAGCAATGAATCAGTCTAAAAGCTATCTTCAGACCATATACTACTACTGTCTAACCGCAAAAGTAACGGAAACTGACTATAAATAGCATTTACAACTTATTTGTAAGAGACGCGATTCGTTGTTGCGAATAAGGGCCCTCTCTAAAACATACATGTTATTGACTCTTAGTACGCCGAGTGATGCCAGAAATATTAGAATAGCATTTCATTGTTATCACCCGTACGAGGTAGTTTAGGGGCAATAAAAAATGTAAAAAGAACAGGTAGTACTAGTGCTCCTCATTAAACCCACTACCACCAATTTTTTACATCCTTGGTTTATTAAGAAATGAAACAACAGAAAATGTACTGTCAGATGCCTTTCCTGGGAATTTGACAGACAAGGGAATATGGTACTGCTGCCTTCAACACGCCTGCCAAGCGTGGAGATCACCATTTCGTGTGAAGAGGGGCCACGATCGACTAATGATGGGCCTTAACTTGAACGATCGTTCACTGAACGCGCAACTTTGTGCGCGCTTTACGCCATTCAGCGTTAACTCATAAAATAGATAACTCTTTATAAGCGATGCTTTTAGGAGTTATCTATTTTATGAAAGAAGTTAGAAATTATGTACCTATTCATCATCATCTCAGCGATATTCCCGGTTACTTTCGGAGCTTGCGCCCCGAAGCCCAGGGTCCGCTCAAATTATGTACCTAATTTCATACAATTCATTGTTCTTTGGGTTAAAAAAATATTTATTATTACTATATAAAAAAATATACAAAATGTTCAACTTTTGAAAGCTAGCGACACTTATAGAAGACAGTAAAATTGATTTTCTACTGTCTGGATTCTTGGCGTTCCATGTGTTAATCTCGCGATAATAAAAAGCTTATAGTTTTTATTTAACTAAGCTTTCTAAATATCAATACACAATCTATTGTTTTGTCACATAAATATATAAACGAATTTCGAAACAAAAGAGTGGTGATTTTCTTATACGCCCTTTCGCTTGAGACCCGCGATAGTGTCTATTGTTGCCTTATAAAGAGTGGGTCATTACTATAATTCAGGTGTTGTTTGAACAGTTTGCTGTTACTTGGTGGCCACCAGTATATGTCTGACAGACAAATTAGAAAATAATTTTGTCTGTCCGACATATCCATTTGTGGGGATTCAAGGGTAACAAACTAGATAAACCACATACAATTGTGGTCAAGGATAATGTAAACAAAGTAACAAAAATATTACACTACAGTTATTTATTAAGCTCTTACCTGCAATACAAATTTTTGATCAATTGACTTTTTTGCCAATAGTTGGCTGAAAGTCAGTTGACTCCAGGAAGCGCAAGAAGAACTCATGACTAGTTGGAGATGCGGCCACGAGGCCTCTAGAGTCGGAATCATCTTCCTCCGGATCAAATCAGGATTTTCACTCGGCGGTAGAGTGCGGAACAGTTGGCCGATATCTAAAAATAACGAAATTTATATACAATGACTGGTTTTAATAGTGTAATATTTCAATAAATCAAACAATTCTTTTTCTTCTTTGTTTGCACGCCACTGCTGACTTAATTCTTTCGGCAACTATGATCTAATGTACAAGCTAAAGAAGTTATCAAAAACACAAGATCTCACTGCAGGATGACTGATTCTGCATAACATTAGAAGGCCTGCATAGCTTTAAGTTAACATTACTTACAGCATTGGTCCCTTAGAAAAAGTACCAAAAGTACACATTGCAAAATATGCATGTTTTATTTGGAGTGTTCGTAAAGTATGCCGTTGGTTTTTAGGCCAAGGAAATGATTTTGCTCTGAACAAAAATGCGCAAATAATATAATTATACACTAAATTGTACAGTACGTAACTGATCGATTGACTAGTGAAATATCTACCAGTGCAAATCAGCAGTTGCGTACAAACAAAGAATCGCAAAAAAAAAAAAAGATGAATTCCTTTTCTCAAAAAAGTACGTGTTTTTTGACTGTAGAACATCTATTGTTTAAAACGATGTAGGGCAAATAAAGAGATTCCATACAAGGGCAATTTTTGGGTTTGTCGGGGACACAGGGAACGCACGCTGATTTGCTTATATGGAGTGTACCCCACTGCACATCAGTGATACTAGCTCCCCCTCAACCAAATATAATGTCCTGCTATGGATGAAGGCCATCCACACACATAATAAATAAATATCCACTGACATTCACACAGCGCTATCTAGTCCCAAATTAAGCAATAAGCCTGTATGTAATATGGGCACTAAAAAACGGATAAACATACATACTTATATACATTTTATTTTTTGTAAATGCATACACATTATACATAGAAAATACCCAGACCAATACAAACAGACATGTTCATGCACACAAATGTTTGTACTGCCCAGGGATCGAACCAGGAACCCTTAGTATAAGCACCAACATCTCAACTACTTACACCAGATGGGTCATAAATCATTCTTAATCTATTAAAAAAAATTGAATTAGCCAATAGAGAATGAATATGAAGTTAAATATTCTGTAAATCTTCAGCATATCTATAAAGTGCGCGATGTCAAGGTTACTCTTAGGGAAAGAATTATCTATGATGACATTCTCTTAATAATAGTGACAATCAATGCTCACAAAATTGTAATCCCCTGCCCAATGCACAATTAATGCGGATAAAATGTGTCCAGAACCTTAGTTCTTCACCCTTAGGTTAAACCCTCAGGTTTTCACTACTTATGTTTGCCTCAAATCAAACCTAAATGATATAATAAAAAAATATATATCTTATTTCTATTATTATTAATATTAAAAAAAAAACAAATCTTTAGTCAATAAACTATAAAAGACATGCCTTATCTCATGTGATAAGGATGGATTCCAATCATCTGCCATGTTACCTTTGTACAACAATAAAGCGGCTCGAAAATACAGCAAGCATTCAGTCCACCTGATGGTTTGATGATCTCAACAATGGACTTCATAAAATATGTGAAGTGAAATAGAACACAAAAATATTATCATAGGTCACCAAGCCCCACATTAATCAAAACCCTTAATCTGTGGCTGTGACTAAACAATAAACTTCTTATCAATTTGAGGAGAAAATGGCAGTGATAAATAATTACCAAAATGTATGTAAATATTTAGGAAATTGTAACTTGCAAAATGGTCCGAATTGTAGTTAAAGCATTCAAGGTCTACATAGACTTAGCCATGATTAAACTTAGCAAACATGTGAGAGATATGGTAAATGCTTTTTAAACACTTCATCAAAATGCAGTTACAAAACTGTTCTGGTTATATTATTATTGAATAGTTTACTAGCAAATATTGTACTTTATTGCATCTAATAGTCAACTCTTAAAATTTTATTATGTCTGTGTACTGAGTGCATACTAAAATATAGAAAAACCTAGGACAAACAAGATAGCCTTTTTACTATTCTGCAGGACACAACAAACATGTAGTTTGCTAGTTTCCCAAAATGTGTATTCTGGATCTCTACATACAAATTTCCATCATGGTTATAAATAATAATAATAAATATCATCTGATAATCAGTAAAGTACTGTACTAGGCCTTCTTTAATGATAGGTGAATTAAAATCCAAAAGAAGAAAAATTATAAATATGAAGTATGTACATACAAACACTATAAGTAAAAATAGATGTGAGCTATTGTGAGATATTGCAATAATGTATGTGACATGTATTTCTACTCTCACATTGATAAAATTTTATTTCAATAGTTACCATTTTAATAATTTCAGGATAAACAGGTTCAGTAAGCACCCCGCGGCCACCAGTAATGTACTCTACAAGCTCATTCAAAGTGGCACGTTTGATCTCTTTTCCCTTCAAATCAGCGACAGGATCCATGAAGTCAAAAGCTACACAGCATTGTCGCAGCTTACGAATAAATAGCTCTTCTTGTTCACTGCTAGGTACATCTGGAACAGATTGATCAATGACATATTTAGCATTTTAACTGTTTGTCCATGATTACTAAAAGGAAGCTGAAAACCTGTTTACTACTCTAATTTCCACTGAGTAAATTGTTCCTTGATTTTAGCCTTTAGGGTGGGTTCACCCTGCATGGCCAAATTTAAGTAGTCAATTTAAAATTGGTTTAAGTTGTTGGAAATAAGAGAAATAAGTATATATATATTGTTTTATTCTGATTGGTATGATCACTACACCACTTTGATAGTCACATACATGTTAGATAAAAAACATAAGGAGTTTATAAATGAATAGATAAAGAATTAAAGTTCAAACTTTTGATAATATGATTTTTTTTTTATTTTAAGTGAAGAGCCAAAGATTACAATATAAAACCTAATAATAATAATACATTAGTATAAATAAATTAAGTACTACAGTCAAATATCTAAATGAGATGAGGTATCATTCAATGAAATTAAATTTATGCCTCAATATACACAGCTAGATTTTAATTTCAACTTATGTTTAATTTGAGAAAAAACATGGAGCATGGAAAATTATGGTATATGGGTACATCAAAATAATACAGTTTGAATATTGTTGTATAGAGTATCAAAAAATAATCTACCACTACCATATCTTGTATTTTTAGTTTAAGCTAATTTGATAACAGCTACATAATTGTAGCTTATTCTAGGTGAGGTTCATAAAATAGATAACTCCTTAATTTATCACCTATAATTACTTGAATTAATTACTTCAGTGGTGTAAATATACATTTTAAACTATAATAACCTGAAAACATATTTAAAAAAATAAAAGTGTATTGTAAAGTAATTTTGACCTGCTATATTAAATTAATGTTGATATGTTGTTATCAAAGTTCATTGAACTATCAAATTAAATAATTGTATGACATCAAACAGTGGCCAGGTGTTCTAAGAGTTGTCAAGGGAGGTACCTTTCAACAGCGGCAGCGCCTGCAGCTCCACGTCCTGCGTGTTACGGTAACGAGAGGAGCCTTGCGACTTCTTAGTCTTTTTCTTCAACGACCGCTTGGCGAAAGGATCAATCCTGTCCACAAACGTTCCCGAAGACATTTTGGCGATATAAAAGTGTCCCAAATGACAAAACGTCGATAGTAATCAATGCGTAACTTGTTTTGATTCGGGCAGAGTCATGATCCAGCCCAGTCTATAAGACGAACGCGCACTTCCCGTAAGGTCGTAGCACAATATTAGAGCCTAAACAAACATTCCTTCGTCACACATGACGGTAATGGAGTGGTCACACTCAGGCCATTCTTTAAACACTTAGGATTCCACAACAGTTACGTAATTTTAAAACGTCTATATCACTAAAATGACACAATAACAAAAAGAAATAATTCGATTCACAAATCTGACTTTATTTTCTGAGGCGTGTCACGAATAGCAGAAGGCAGAAGTCACATATACATACAAGCCTCGTGTAATATCAGCCGGTCAGTCAATGACAATATATTTCGTTCACAATAATCGTCCGAGATAATTAAAGATTTAACAGTAATAACACTTGAAATGGCAATATAAAATAGTTTATATTCTTATAAGTCGTGACCGAAATCTTTAGCGATGATGACACGGAGCAAAATTTAACATCAAAAATCTATCACCGTATTCTCGCCATCGCTCACCATCCGTTTCGACACTACAACAGAAGGCATTTTACCGCTACGCATAAAAGTATTTCGAGATTTTGCACTTTCACAGGAATATTTAAATGTTTTGTCGACTTTTTCCACTACAGGAAACGTTCAATTTACAAAATTAAAACTAAAAGATTATCATCACTGGTTTACTGCGAAAACGCTACACTCGTAGAAAAGTACCTAAATCTGAAAATAGATGGAGATAGAAAATGTTCAGTTGGCCACTTCAAATCCTTTTATATCAATAAAACATGAAACCTCATAAGTTTTACACCAAAAAATATCGAAAAAAGGTGATATTTTTTAATACAATTATATTTTTGTAATCAATTCTTTATTTCTTGCTTTTAAATTATTAAAAATCAAGTATGACTAATACCCTTTTTCCGATAGCGTACCGCAACGTTCGTAAATGACAAAATATCTTGTCTATGCAATCCTCAGACAAATTCAACATATTACATTACTGTTTTCTATTGATTCTTTGTTAATGGAATACTTTATAAATAAAATTTTATAATGTTTTATTTATTTTAAAATTTTATAAGACTATACTAAAGGATTATAATATATGTAGTTGCTTTGCATTTAAAGTTATTAAAAATTAGATTCAGAAGTTATTTATGAATGAGACGCTTTTTTAAATATGTGTTTTAGAATATTTTAAGCGCTTTTATGTGACTTATTAATAAATAAATTTAAAAAAGTATTAAACTTAAAACTTAATTTCTAATTTTCTAACTACTTTTAAAAGGGCCAGTGTTGTCTATGGTATTTCTGCTCCTGAGAAAGTTGCTTTCTAAAGAATTTTTCTTGTAATTCATAAATTTTATAGTATTGATTTGCGTTAAATGGACAATATTGGGTAAATAAACCTATTGTGAAGTTTAGTGTACAGTTCAGTGGTACATGAGATAGTTGAGAAATCATTTGAAGACAGACGAATTTATTTTAGAAAGCAACATGGAAGCATTGACAGTTCCGCCATGAATGCAAAATAAATAGAAATTGTGATGTGAAGGTACTAATAAAAATGTTTATTTGTTTCATGATTGTGATGTGTACATAGTGTTCTACGTTGTTTAGAAAAACAATAGGTCATTACGTAATATTGACAACATAAGTTATACATCTTGCTCTGTATAACTTGCGTAGGTACCTACGACAACGAAATGAAGAAAGTGCATTTCAATACATATTACTGTTGTTTTGTTCTGCCTTGAGAGACAAGGTTTTAATAAGTATGTAGATAAATGTAAAAATATATACAACATTATTAGAACACATTATGTTCTGTTCATTACCCCCTTGAAGTGTCATAAATATCATCTGCTGTTTTTATTTATTTAAATACCATTACCAAATTCAAAATTTAACATCTTTTCTTTTCATTGAATTACAAACAATTTAGTTGCATTTTACTTCAACTTGATAGTTTTTTTTTTAATTCCAGAGGGAAGTCATTTGGAATAGAGCAGAAACTTCACAATGTTGAGAGGTGGGCGTGGAGGCCGTCACAGTCCGGAGCTGTACCCACATACTATCAAGTGCTCCAGTGCCAGTGACACAAGCTCTGCCTACAGTGGTAGTGATACCATGACTTCAGTACACAGCTCACTTGACATGGACATGGAGGTGGATTTGTCTGGACTCCTCGAGTCCATTGTGGACTCTGATGAGGAAGAAGACTTAGAAGAGAGTATGGATAGCCTGACTGTGCGTGATGCTGTTCGTGAATGTCTTGAAAAGGATCCAAGTGAACGATCTGAAGATGATATTGAAATTCTTTTAGAATTTACACAGCATTTAAAAGCATTTACAAACATGACTTTAACCGTACGTCGAGCATTGTGTGCTGTTATGGTATTTGCTGTTGTGGAAAAAGCTGGAACAGTAGTAATGAATGATGGAAGAACATGATTCTTGGTCAGTCCTTATCAATGGACATGTGGGAATTGAACATCAAAATGGGGAAATTGAATATTTGAATGTAGGTGACAGTTTTGGAATGGTAGAGGCTACACTTGAAAAATTATATCACAGAGGCATAATGACAACTAGATGTGATGACTGTCAATTTGTATGTATAACTCAAACTGATTATTACCGTATATTGCATCAAGGTGAAGAAAACATAAGGCGACATGTAAATGAGAGTGGTGTTGTTGTATTGGTGACAGAGCTTAGGGGAGCTGCTGGAGACTCAGTACGACAACAAGGGCATGTTGTCATAAGAGGTACTCCAGAACAGTTAATGTTACAGCTTATTGAAGATAACTCTCGAGATTCCACTTATGTTGAAGACTTTTTGCTAACGCACAGAACTTTCATTGAAAGTCCATTAGTTGTTGCCAAACAATTGCTTGCCTGGTTCTCTGAGCCTACTGTTCGTGATAAAGTTACAAGAGTGGTATTACTGTGGGTAAATAATCATTTCACAGATTTTGAAACTGATCCAAATATGATGGAATTTCTTGAAAGTTTCGAAACTTTACTGGAAAACAATAAAATGGAACAATTACGCTTACTAATATTGCTTGTTCAGCTAAGGCACGTACAAGAAGTGTTACATTATCACGCCCATCCAGAGACGAACCACTTAATTTTACAATTGAAGGAGGATATGAAAGAGGATATGGGATTTTCATATTAAAAGTGGAAAAACATTCTAAAGCTGAAGATGTTGGGCTAAAACGTGGAGACCAAGTAATAGAAGTCAACGGACAATCTTTCCAGCATGTAAGTCATGCAAAAGCAATGGAGATACTGAAAGGATCTACTCATCTAAGCATAACAGTTAAAAGTAATTTATTGAGCTTTAAGCAAATGTTACTCACACCTGAAAATTCATCAAGACATCGTGGATGTGCCAATATGGTACGGTGGCAAAATGATCTCGAGCCCGTCTTTTCTACTGCAGAATTGTTGAGTGATGATCCCATTGTGTTAAACCCTGTATTTCAATCACCCACCAAGAAACCACAACAACTCAGCATTAAAAAAGAACCCCAAAAAGGCTTTATGACACTAGGTCCAAAAAGAAGACTACAAAAAGCTTTAATGAAAATGAACATTCTCCCCAAAAATACCATAACCGATGGTTTACATAATGATGACAGTATATTATCCAATTCTGAATCTCTTAACAAGGCTAATTCAAGCACATCATTTTATAGTTCTCACAGTAACCCTGACTTGATATCTATTTGTTATGATGAATATCAGTCATCTGATTATCCAGAGCATGTTCTTAAAGTTTATCGTGCTGATCAAACTTGCAAGTATTTATTAGTACACAAAGAAACCACTGCCAGAGAGGTTGTAATGTTAACATTGCAGGAATTTGGTATCACTGATCCCAGTTCCAACTTTTCATTATGTGAGGTATCTGTTGCACAAGGTGGTATTATAAAACAACACCGGCTACCTGATCAACTTCAAAATCTTGCCGAAAGAATTGGTCTCAGTTCTAGGTATTATTTAAAAACAAATGGAATTAGTGAGACTTTAGTACCTGATGAAATGGCCCCAGAACTCCTTAGAGAAAGTGTAGTTCATTTCTTACAACTGAATGCAGTAGAAGTTGCAGTACAATTGACCTTGCAAGACTTTTGTATCTTTCGACAAATTGAAAGCACTGAATATGTTGATGATCTATTTGAATTGAAGAGCAGATATGGTACTCCAATGCTATCGCAATTTGCAGAACTAGTTAACAAAGAAATGTTTTGGGTAGTAACTGAAGTGGTCAATGAACAAAATATTGTCAGACGTTCTAAGATAATTAAGCAATTCATTAAAGTTGCACGACATTGTAAAGAATGTAAAAATTTTAATTCTATGTTTGCTATCATATCTGGATTAGGGCATGGTGCAGTTTCAAGATTAAGAATGACCTGGGAAAAGCTACCTACTAAATATTACAAGTTGTTTACAGACCTGCAATTGCTAATGGATCCATCTAGGAACATGTCTAAATACAGACAACTAGTAACTACTGAGCAAGGTAGATCACCAGTCATTCCATTTTACCCAGTGGTAAAAAAAGATCTCACATTCATCCATTTGGGAAATGACACAAAAGTAGAAGACATGGTCAACTTTGAGAAACTTCGTATGATAGCAAAAGAAGTTCGAACTCTTACAAATATGTGCAGTTCCCCTTACGACCTCATTTCCCTACTGGAGTTCGGGAAGCAGCCGCCTTCAAATGCCATGGTAGCACTTAACCAACTCACCACTGGAGGTGTACAGCAGGGACAGGTAACTGTTAAAAGAAGAAAGAAATCATCTAATGTCCCCAATCCTAAAAAAAATGTTTGAAGAAGCACAAATGGTGAGAAGGGTGAAAGCATATTTGAATCGTATGCACGTGGAAACTGACGAAGAACGTCTTCATGCATTATCAGTAGAATGCGAGGGTTCTGGGCCGGTCCCCGCCATGCCTCGCCGCCGTCACCCGTCTCCATCTTTATCGACGACAAGCAGTGCCTCATCGGCCAGCGAAGGCAAAAAGAGTTTTGCCGGTAATAAATTCGGTGCGGCATCACCTCAAGCGGTTCGAAAACTGTTAGCTTTGTCAGAACCAGCCAAAACGAGACCGCATCAGCCTCGACCTCCGCCACCGGGGCCGTCACCTTGTTCGCACCGGCGTGACGGTCCCGGTCCGGGTATATGTTGCCCCCGAACAGCACACGAGAGATCGCATTCAGATACGCCCACTCCCCTGCCGGTAGACCTGTCGGCGGAGAGTAGCAGCGTAACATCGTTAGTGAACTTGCCCCTGAGGAAAACTGGTTCGGCGACGTCGAGCGACAGCGGGCACGGGTCGTGCACGGCGGCAAGCTGCGTGCGGCCGACGCCGCCGCCGCGCCTGCCGCAGCCGTACACGCTGGCCGCGCAGGTGGCCCGCCTTGAGCGCCTCAGTCGCGCGCACTCGCACGAGGGCGTCACGCGCTCATACGACTTTTACCACGACGCGCCCGACGATGACGACGACGACCAACAAGTATCGGCTGTTTAAATTTTGAATACTCGTAAATCAATGTCTATTTATATAGTTCACTGTTTTGTAATCTCACTTGATGAATAGAAAGCACATGTTTATATAAATTTTCGTATATTAATATAATAAAAATCATGTATGTACTCTTACAGCTAAGTCTAAAGACTGTATAATTAAGACAATTTCCTAGTGTTACATAGTGTAAAATTTCTCTATTATTAAGCTATGCCTCTAAATATTATTATTATTATATTAAAATTGACCCCATTTTCCAGTTTTATCTAGAGAGAATCAGATTGATGTATACCGACTAAAGGCGATTTATGTATTCGCTTTGTATATCTACATTCGTTGTGTGTAATATATTATAATGTTCATTATTTATATTGTGAAACTTAGACAAATAATAATTATGTATTTAACATTTATGATTCAAATGATTTTAATAATTTTATGTGTAGTAATGTGGTAGCTTTGGAGGACCAACAATGGGTTTGAATGTTATTTCTCATGGTAGAGCTTGAGTTCTGTTAATATCATCGTTTTAATTATTATAATTGTAAATATAAAATACATAATATTCTTGAAAAATATGTTTTTTAAAATACGCTCAATGATAACAATATTATTAAATTGCTCAGGTAATCGATTTCGAGCGGATGTAGATCTGGAGCAGGAATGACTAGACTGTGTAACGGCGGGCCGGAGATCACATTGTTGCATATCGTTCAGGATTTAACCAATATCCTCTGGTCTTCAGTCAACTCTTGACAACCCTATAGCCAAGCTTGTTTTCGTGATATCTGTAAAAGCACATTTTATTGTTGCTAAAGATTTGTGAACAGTAATGTAAAAATTGAAAACAACAAATATGTAATTACTTTTCTACGATTTTTTAATGGTTTCGTAGCTATTGGACAAGCTTCACAGCTTAACCGGGCAATTAATAATATTTTATTTATTTATAATAGTATATTAGCAAGTGAGATGACCCTAAGCCTAAAAGTATTCAACGAGCCTAATGACCTAGAGTATGTTGAACTAGGGAGGCTACTCTAGATTATCTATTATATAGAGGGTGGCCAAATAAATATTTTGATGATTTATTTCACACATGCCTAAACTTCTATATCTTGTACGAAAAATACATTTTCGGGATCTGTTAAGTAGGCCTCTGTGTGGTGGCGATAACATCACATGTGATCAAATTCTGTCGCAATTCGTAAGCTAATTTAAACAATTTGACTGTGAAATGACGGAGTAGTGAGCTAGTGCAAAGCCATAGTTTATCGGAAACAGATGTGCGTGTTCGAAGATTCAGTTTAATAATTGGAGTCCTTCAAGCGGTAATCTTATATTTGAACATCAATAAAAATGAATTTTGAAAATAAAGTGTCTGAAATAGTCGTAATAAATAGCCGCACAAGTAAAAAATTAATGTAGCTCAGGCTGTCTGGACAAATCTTCCAATTAGGATGAAATTTTGTAGGTCGATAGAGCATTTTATGTGACGGCCAATCACTCTTATCTCAGAATTTGTGACGCTACAGAACTTAGATAATCGGATCGAGAACGTGTCCAGACAGCTTGAAATCGCACTTTTCGCCAGTCTCTCAATCTCGTGAACGGAAGTGATTTTGATAACTTTTTGCATATCAACGTGCGTCACAAAAGTTTGTGACGCACAAAAATATTCGAAAACGATACCGTTATTGAGATACATGAGGTGCCAGCCAGAAGTTTTATACGTTAAATCAAGCTGGCTGGACACAGATTTTTGCATTTTTCTACCAAACCGCTGTACGCACCACCAAACTTTTAGCTCCATGCTTGTCACAAATTTATGTGACGCACGTTGATATGGAAAAAGTTATCAAAATCACTTCTATTCACGACATTGAGAGACTGGCTAAAAATGCTCTATCGACCTACAAAATTTCATCCTAATTGGAAGATTTGTCCAGACAGCCTGAGCTACATAAAAATTAGTACCACTTTAGTCTCGGGAGTTAAAGCTATAGTTTGGCGAGAATTATGGCTTGAAAGTCAAGCTATTACAGCTTGACTTGAGCCTCACCTCTGGTGCACGCCTCCATCTTTATCGACGGTTCCAAAAAATATTCATGAAATAGTCGCAAGAATATGCCAAATTTCAGAAATAGGCCTTAAGAGGTTCCCGAAATATAAGTGTACTTTGGTGAGGATTTATTTTGGAGGAAGTATTTTGTAAACTTTAAATTTCTCCGAAACGATTATGATTTCCGGTTTGAAATTTGTGCCAAAAAATAGTCGTATGAAATAAAAATAAATTAGAGCTGATTAAAATGTTTTTATTTTCCCTATATTTCTATGGAGGCACAGTCGTTTACAAAATGTTTTACTTCATTTGATATTATTGGGATTAATTTTGGGAGGCATTCGCCCAGCAGTGGGACTCTAAAGGCTAGATAACAATAAAAGATCTTCGATTATGAAAGTTTTTATAGTCTTTTCTTTATGTAGCCATTAAACCATAACTTTGTATCAAATTTCAGGTCGCTTGAGTTAATTGGAAGTACAAGTTCTGTTTTGATGATCATGAGTGCGTGAGTGTCTATCTGTCGAAAATGCGAAACTTTGCTTTCGCTTAGCGTCGGAACTAAATGTCCTACAGACTTGAAATTCTGGATTTTAAGTACGAAATTATATCTACTGATG
>PQWD01005656.1:36950-58583 GCA_019425675.1 Leucinodes orbonalis
CTGAGACCAGTGTTGCCACCTCAGTTTAGATATTTTACTCTGGTTACTCCACAGAGTACTTTAATATGGTTACTCCAGCTAAAGCTGAAAAACAGTGATTCACCCTTTGACTGTAAGATATACTGAGCTATTGCCTGTTTAATCGTAATTGATTAATAATGTTTTGTATTTAACAATGATGTTGTGTATTGGTTTGTAACTTATTTTTTTATGTATTTACTAAGCATGTATGTCTTTTAGTGCAATTAAACGATTTATCTACCTATACTAATACGTGGCTAAACTTGCCCATAATTTACTTAATGTTGGTAGTTTCTTTGCATAAATGGAACCCCTTAAAGATGAATTTGTTCGGATGCCGCTTTCTTACTTTTTGTGTTACTTGTATGTTTTATCCGAACAATTAGCAATTAAATTACGAAAATAATAGTAATTTTATTTATTATAGATAGCTAATTTCGACAATGTCTTAATTACTGTCAAATGTTGTCTCTTGTAATAAATTAGACTGTTCGAAAGTAAAAATCCAATCAATACAGCAAAAGATATTTGTATGGCAACTCTTAAAAGTACATCAAATAAATAAATAAATATACACTGACATTCACACAGCGCTATCTAGCCCCAAGTTAAGCGTGAAGCCTGTATTATGGGTACTAAACAACGGATAAATATACTTATACACATTTTTTTTGTAAATACATACATATTATACATAGAAAACACCCAGACCATTACAAACAGACATGTTCATGCACACAAATATTTGTACTGCCCGGGGATCGAACCCGGAACCCTTGGTGTTGCAGTCGACCTCTCAACCGCGACACCAAATGGGTCGTCAAATCAAATGGCGGCGAGTCTCTTGGAAAAATGGTTGGGAGGTAATAAATCACCTTGATTTTTATTCCGTTTTTGCAAGAACGGTTTTAACGTTGGTAAAATATGTCAAATCCAACTTTTTTACAAGAATTGGTATCATGAATAATCCATATAACGCTTTGAAGGAGAACCAAAACCTATTACAACAACCCAATTCACAGAATTGAATTGGCAAACGACAATATGGCCGAGCTGTCAAATTTAGTTCCACAAATCGCCGCGGGACTTCTTTCGTGCTCTTCAATCGATTTTTTTTTTACTTCTCAAAAAGCTCCTGAGGTGGCAGCACTGCCGAGTATTACTAAATAAACGCGCCTGTAACAGCTCCGAGAGGCCATTCCATCCTCAGCCAATGATGTAAAAAAGTATAGAATGGTGTAAAATGTAATATGCTCACAAAACAATCGAAACAAGTGTTTCGAATGCAGTGACAGCTCACATACACATATTTCAAATGAGCATACATTTAAAACAAAAGAATACACACTGTACTCTCTTCGGCGGTTCGTTTGTAAGGCACAGATGGCGTATCTACCTTTATATAATAGAATATCATTGTCCTCAGCGCGCTGATTTCTAATAGACGAATTCAATTGAAATTTTAATCAAGAATCATTTTTCATTTGTCTGATATTGAAATCAAGAGGGACAACCCTAGAGTTCGGAACTTAAACATATTTTTTTCTATTTATTATTGTTGATTGAATTTTCTCAATGGTACATCTCTATATAGTTTGTGATAGCGTACATTCATTATTTCATGTAGTCTTGCCCTTGATTAAACTCAAATTTCTTTGTTTTATTGCCATGATTTCTCGTAAAGGCCAAAAAGCAATAAATGAAGGTGTTGTAGGCAAATACATTAAAAAAGACACCCCACCAGATTTGCCAAGTGATTACAGATTTTGTAATTGTGTTTATCTATATTTTAAAGTGAAATGGATTGTTTATTTCTAAGTAAATGTTATTTTAGTAATAAATGTGTGGACAACGGGACAGAATCGAAGACCACGCAGCCAGCCCTTTGGTGCGAGCGAACTGGCGTCACAGAGCCATGAGAACAAATTTGGAAAAGCTCAAACTATGAGTGGTCATGCCGGGAAGTATACACCTAGTGAATCAGTTCCAAACTTAGCACACAGGTGATGGAAATAGTTATGGTTGCATAATTATTTATTGTTTTGTGTTAACTGCAATGTTTTTGTTATAGATTTGCCAGTCTTTCGACTAGTGGTAGTGACACTGCAAGCACTTCAAGTAATTACAATTCACAGTACCATTTGGATAATAATTTGGTAAAATATTGCTTACTGATGAAATCTGGATTAAATTTGATGTAAACGTAAATAGAAAAATCATATATTGCATATAATTTTTAAAACCAACCAACAACTATAACATAATCCCAGTTTCACAAATTATGTACTCTATTTGATTTCCAGGCTTCACATTCTACATTAAATGAAATTGATGATTCATTTAGTAGGCAGACTAGCTACAGATATTACAGACAACCACAACAAGAAGACCCTATTTACCAGAATCAACAACAGGTTATTTTTATTTGTTTAAGTCTATTATAAGTTATAGAAATATACTTGTAAAGAATTTTTAACATGTTAATAATCTGTTACATTTTAATGAAATTGGAGTGTCTGTTTGTAAAATTAAAATAACGGTTTTTTAATAAATAATGATATAACTTAATTCTGTTTTCAGACATCATAATTATATATTTTCTTTATTTGTTTAAAATCTTCGATTTTCTTTATTAACATTTTTATAATATTGTATTAAACTTATATTCTATGTGATGTATATCTCACAGGTCCAACAGCAAAAGCAGCAGCAGTATGGGTCTCGGGAATCCAGTATGCCACGACTGTCATCAAATTTGAGCCTCACACCAAGATTACACCCACCATCACCACATTCAGTTCGTCTTCATAGCTGTACTGAAAGTAAGACGACACTGTACAGTTTGTTAATCATTTGATACAATATTGATGTAATATACATATTAATTTATTATTCTATTGTTCTAGCTTACACATCAGGCAGTCAAACGTCACCTATATATTCTAATTATGTAAATACATCTGCTCTTCCCCTTCCCAAATAAAGGTCATGGCAGCAACATAATTTCTAGTAATCAAGGTATGTCAAAAAGCTGGTGAGTAGATAGTTAAAGATAATATATTATACATAGAAAACACCCAGACCATTACAAACTGACATGTTCATGCACACAAATGTTTGTACTGTCCAGGGATCAAACCCGGAACCCTTTGTGTTGCAGCCAACCGTCTCAACCGCACCCACCAAATGATAATTTAACCGAAATTCACAAGCATATAATAAGGCGCATAATTTAGTCAAAGGTTTTCGGTGAATGGTGGATTTGCTCAATGAGGGAAGCGTAAGGACTATGTCTGGTGCATTAGTGAACTTTTTTCAGACTGTGTTGAGTAGAAGTGGGTAAAATGTTTTTCGATAAAGCAGGTTCCGAAGAATGTGACTTGCCGCTTCCTCCGGGCTGGTCCGCCGACCGTACTCTCCGCGGCCGCCGATATTACATGGACCACAACACGCAAACGACACATTGGACGCATCCACTTGAGAGCGTACCACGCCCTTGGCAAAGAGTGTCCACCCCACACCATGGTGTTTACTATTTCAAGTATGAACATTTCTATAAATCTATATATATATTATATTAAAACTGTGCCTGTCATTATTTTCATTTTGAAATATGGAGCAGTTCATATTCTTCTTGTATTTTAATAGATATTGGCCTATGAAAGTCAGTTCACATCAGACCAGCCTTGCAAGAGTTGAGCCAGAACAAACTGTCAAAATTTATTAAGTAATAGTCTTTCGTTTATGTACATTCAATTATGTATTTAGTTAAAAACAGTTATTTTAATTTAACAAACAGACACTCCCATTTTGTTTATTTCTTTAGATGTTATTTCATTATTTTTTTCGCAGTGAGATCACACATCAAACCACATATGCACATCCATGTTTAGTTGGTGGCTGCTACTTAGTTAGTCCATATGTTCCTACTCTAGTTCCTCATTACTTGCTGGAAGAAATACCACATTGGCTTATAGTCTATTCTAAAGGTAATACAATTTAGTATCTACATAATATATAAAACACTAATTTAACTTTTTTATAAAATATTGATAATAGTTTACTGCTGCTTAAAACAGAAACCAGAGATGGTTCATTAACACCATCTTGATAGAATATTCACCTGACTTCTTTGATTTCTTGAAACACAAGTGTAATTTATTAATTTAATGTTATATTTGTAGCTGATCAAGAGTTGGATCATAAACTGCGCTGGAATATGTTCCGTCTGAGTGAGCTGGACTGTTACTCTGACATGTTGACACGACTCTATAAGCAGGAATTGCAACTCATAGTGATGAAATATGAGCAGTATAGGTAAGTTCTTTATATAAAACAAAAAAGAATTAAAACAATTTTGAAGAACAATTTATAGTGTTGTCTAGACTGGTACCACTGCAGTTGTAATCTGTAATTGCAAAATGGGAAAATCGTAACGTTCGCTGATGATACCGCCCTCATCTTCCATGGAGACACCTGGGAGGATGCTTTCGCTCAGCTGGGATTCGATGTTGTCACCGGTTGGCTCAAAAACAACGCTCTAACGCTCAATGTAGAGAAAACTAAACTCATACCCTTTTCTATAACCAAACTCCCTATCCATAACAAAATTTCTGTAATAGCACATTCTTGTACCTATGGACTTCCATGCCAGTGTTATACAGTTACTATTACAGATAATATAAAACATCTGGGTGTAGTGATTGATAGAACACTTAGCTTCAGCTGTCATATAGATCTCCTCTCCCCAAGAATTCGCAAACTTATTTTTATCTTCAAAAATCTGCGTAATATTGCTGAGGGACCTATCATTAGGATGGTATTCCAATCCCATTGCCAGACTATCTTAACCTACTGTATCACAGTATGGGGTGGCTCTTGTAAAACTAACCTTATAAAACTAGAAAGAGCTCAACAAGCAGTTTTGAAGTAAGCCTATCCAAATCATATCTGTACTCACGATTGATCTTTACTATCTTGCTGATGTGTTGAGTATCCGCCAACTATTCATTCTTTACATTGTCTTCAAACAACACAAGTTGACTAAATACGACGCCACAATTATCCTGAACAGACGACTTAAGCATAAAGTCTGTTTTCCGGACATACAATGGTCATCTTCGTTCTCGACTAGGTGTTTTGGTTTTTAGGTAGCTATTTGTATAATAAAGTAAACAGATGCATTACCATTTACCCTTTAAATAAACACGAGTGTAAAAGTAAAATTACAACGTGGTTAAAATCACATGATTATGAAAGTACAGAGAAACTCTTAAAATTATCTATTTAACAGGTAATAAACAACTACACAAATATAACACTTACAAGCACGCACACTTAATATGCACACTTTAACTGCCAGACTCATCCATCACACACGTACACACATACTCACACACAAATTTTATGCTTTTCTTAGTTTCCTGTAACATTACTTGTATGACTTTATATTACTATAATCTGAGTCATATCTCACGTGTATAAAACAAGACACCTAAATACTAAATTCTCGCAGTCCGGAAGTGGTGGGGCTGGTAATCTGTCATACAAGAATTTCCTAGTACAGAAACCAGTCTCTCACATAGAATTTTATATATAAGCTGTATCTTAGGTTAAGTATGTAACTGATTTCTATATGAGAGAAAGAAAAATAAAGGTTATTATTATTATTAGTGTTAGATATGGTCCCGTTAAACAGGAGTGTTAAGCATTTTTGTGTTTGAGAGACCTAAAAACTGTTGTCTCGGGTGAGACAACAGGTGCAGGGCGGAATTGACGGAAAATAATTGCTGTATACAATTTTTTTTTCTTCAATACTGCTATGCTATGGTCATGAGTGTCACTAGCCATCAGGTGAGCAAACTGCCCGTTCCGATCACTTTATAATAATATATAGTTACAAAAATAGGATTTTCGATATTGTGCTCTTGTTCCATCGTCTACTTTTTGGCAGTAGGTAGGAGATGTGTAGTGGAATAAGGAGCATCGGGATATCTTGGCGCAATATGGGGGACTAAGCACTATGCTCGAAACTCTAGACAGATCTTCTCAACAGGTGGGTCTTAAAATGAACATGGACAAGACGAAAGTCATGTCTAATGCCCATGTCGTACCTATACCGATGTCAGTTGGAAGTTCTGTCCTCGAAGTTGTAGACGAATATGTGTACCTGGGACAGGTAGTCCAAATGGGTAGGTCCAACTTCGAGAAGGTTTCTCGACGAATCCAATTAGGATGGGCAGCGTTCGGGAAGTTAAGGCAGATCTTTTCGTCCAAAATACCCCAGTGTCTCAAGACGAAGGTCTTTGACCAGTGTGTGTTGCCAGTTATGACATACGGAAGCGAAACGTGGTCGCTCAGGGCCTCTTGAATAGACTCAAGGTTGCTCAGCGTGCTATGGAGAGGGCTATGTTAGGTGTCTCCCTACGCGATAAAATCCGAAACGAGGATATCCGTAGGAGAACTAGGGTGACCGACATAGCCCAGAGGATTAGCAAGTTAAAGTGGCAGTGGGCAGGGCACATAGTGCGTAGAACCGATGGCCGATGGGGCGGATAGGTTCTCGAGTGGCGTCCACGTAACGGAAAGCGAAGCGTAGGCCGACCCCCAACCAGATGGACGGATGATCTGGTTAAGGTGGCGGGTAGCAGATGGATGTCAACTGCAAGGGATCGGTCCGCGTGGAAACCATTAGGGGAGGCCTTCGTTCAGCAGTGGACATAATTAGGCTGTAATAATGATGATGATGAATATGGGGGAAACCTTCCACTGGCACTAGACTTAAATAAGTAGAAAACAGAGAATAGAAAAAGTTCAGTAGCCAAGCCTTTATATTCATACAAAATGATGATATAACAAGGTCATGTCAAGATCTTAAATTATGAGTATTCACAAATGTGGAAGAAGCAAAAGATCAGTTAAGAATCGTAGGAAATTCAAAAAAGTAATCTATGCATAGCATTATATTTAAAAAAATGTGGTTATAGGTCAATGTGGTTAAAAATAATATGTAACAATATATGATGGATGGCCTTCTTCAATAAAATCTGGCATACAAAATATCTTCAATGTATTTCTTAAAAATATTTATTATGTCTATATATAACTTTGCCAAAGTTATCTCTCTTTTTCCTTTAAAAGTACCATGCATTTTTGTGGCCATAGATTCTGACAATATAGTAAATATAATGTCACGTTGTTAGGTCACGAATATACAATATATAAAAGTTGATGAACAATTACCTTGAAAGTGACACTAAATATAATTATAGTAATTTGCAATCTTTAAACTTTAATTATTGTTTCAGGTCAGCTTTGCTCCAAGAAATAGAAAGAAGAAGACATGCAGCATCCTACCATGCCCCTGTGCAACTAATTGTTCTTAATTAATGTGTAAATATGTCTTCCTTCATTTATCATGCCTTATTGAGCTGTGATGTTAATGACAAGATAATATTAATATAAGCAATGTATTGTCCATATCAAGGACATTAAATGGTGACAGTATATTTCACTCACAATGAAGATATGTGTATCAAATTAATAATCTAAGCTAACTGTGATTCAATAAACAAAAACAATTAATTAGCTTGATGAAATAGTTATTATAAACATATTATTCAATGGAATGTTTTCATGTATACATATTATTTTGTTGTAATTTTTTTTATATGTAAGTATTTATTTTAAATGTGTCTTAGAATAAATAAAAATATTTTTCGTAAAATAACAGCTTACTTTTAATAACATTTCTACCATTTTTCATCAATATAATATCATCAACATCACCATACTATCTTAGTAATTCTTCATCTTCTTTTTTAAAATCTGTTGTATTATTTTTTGGTATTTGACCATCTATTATATCATACTCTCCAACTTTAGAAAAGCCAGATATTTTAATTACTTTTGCATTCTTGATTCCTAGAGTATTGGCCCAGGCTTGTCCTATGAAAGAAAAGTATCATACAAATTATTAACATTTTTTGGAATCTACTTCCTAACTAAGCATTTAGCCTGTAATATAGATACTAAACAATGGATAAACATACTCATATATTGTAAATACACACAGACATGTTCATGCACACATTTGTATGTACTGCCCAGGGATAAGGTTGTAAGAGCCAATGTCTCAACCATTACACCAAATGGGTTGTCAATTAAAACAATGTTGTTTGAATCTATGCATCCATTTTTTGTAAGTTTGAAATTCAGCTTGTAGTTACTAAATATAGTATAGAACTTAAATAGTTATCTAAGAAAAATACATGTTTTCTAGTATTTTAGCTCCAAAACCTGTAATTAATACACTAGATTAATGAAACTAACCTGGAGGCATGGCATGTTCTTCATCTGACTTAATGCCATAGTAATGAGCCCAATCTGCTTTGCCTTGATAAGCATTATACACAACTAAACCAAATGCATTCCAAGCAGCTAAACCATAGGCAATACTTAGCCGCCGCTTCCATTTAACCGCAGTCTCTTCTGGTATTGGCTTAGTTCTACGACGTATAAAGCTGTGCCACCACTTATGTATCATTTCAGATAAACTTTCAATACAAACTTAATGCGGGTATTTAAATAGCAAATAGGTTATGTTTCTCAACTAAGTGCAAAACATTCCCACTGAATATTACTTATTTGATTTTAAACCAATTAAACATTTTAAATTAAATATTATTACGTAAGTAGTAATAAACCCTTATATTTAAAAAAAATGTGAAGTTATTTCATTTCTATTTTGACAAGTTTGACATTGACTATCAGATACCAGTGTGGCCACCTAAGTCTTCGAAAAAGGGCTTTTTCAGAAGTAAAAAAGGGCTAGATTGAGTATCAAAAGATTTTCTGTTTAAAAATGCTGAAATAATCATGTCATGATCATGAAGCCGTTTTTTTAATGCATCTAAAAAATAGGTCATCATAACCGATGAAATGGCAAAAAGTACTTGTTAGCATGTCGAAAAGTTCATAATTTGGTAATATTTTCAAGACAGTGAAAAAGAGCTAGATTGCTATTTTCGGGCTAAATCTTTAAAAAAAGAGTTCACGTATACTAAAAAATGTTAGATGTAGCTACAAAAAGGCAAAGGTGGTAGCTATTATCAGTCATAATAGTGATGCATCATGTATCAAACATTAAATCGATTATTGAGCTATTAAATAGACGATTAACATTCAAATAAATTAGGCTGATAAAAATCTTTTTAATTGTCGTTCATAACATTTGCATACATTACATATTATAAAGGATGGGTGTCAATAACCTAAGTAATTGCACAGAGCCTCGATGCTACATTTTTCCAATACTAGAATACCGATTCTGTGAGTTTTGCATTGGCAATTTCATTAAATATTTAGGTACTTGTTGAAGAAGGCCAGACTTTCGAATCCGTAGACTATCACTGAAACCTAGGCAAAAAAGCAGGGATCGGGGCTGCATTTGAAGATTTAAAGGCTATGTTGCTTGAAGATGAGTAGGCGGAGGCACGTGAGGGACGAAGTTTTATTGGAATCGCTATTGACTGCTTGTATGTTTATGGGCTTTTTTCTTATTATTAAGTTGTCACAAAAAGGTTTTATATTATAACAGAACCTTAAGCCATACCTTGAAGACATCACACAATTCCCGACAAAGAGTCTGACATTACTCTTATAATGGTCATCCAAAGTACCTACATTCAAATTCCAGAAATATATAACTTTTACAAATAACTATGATTGCAACTTGGAGAATGAAAAAATTTTTTCTTAACATGTCTACAATTACTCTGTGAGTGTTATTATTAATGTTATGTTTTCGGAATTCTTATGATTCATGGGCCAAATTTAGGCCCGGTCCTTTGGAAGGCATGCATGGGGCCAAATCCAACAGCACAGAGGCCTTTTTCGAGTTTTTAATTTTTGTACGCTACAACCCATGATGACTCCCGCCATGTGTAAAGACAATTGAAAATATATGGATACTATGATCCTACTGGGCTATGGTATTGGGTTTTGGTGGACTGGATATCTGGGCTATGGACTACGAGAGACTACTGATGCCTGCCATAAACTAGTCTCAACTTAAAATAGCGACAGGCAGTGACTCGCCCTGGCTGGATAGGCTCCCTAACGGTCACCTGCAGTGGGGCAACATGGGCGCACGCAGCTAGGGGTGTCGAGAGGTGTAGGCACCAACTCGCGACTTACGCATCTTTCACTTCCACCTCTCCAGCATGTAGCTCTTGCGACCCCACTCTGGACAGCCAATGAAGGCAAGCCAGAGATGAGAGTCCTGACTTTGGGTGGCCACTCTGGAAGGCCAGAGACGGTCAGTGTACACTCTCGGGGTCCGTGGTGACGCTACGCACCAACAGCTCGCCACAAGCTGCCCTGCTATGTGCAATGTTATAAAACGAAAACAAATAGATTCCCGCCCCTTGAACACGTTAATATTAAAATATTTAATATTAACGTGTTCAAGGGGTATGGTCTCCCCAGTACTATCGGAAATAATAACTTTTATTCAGACAGACATACTTTATTCAAAATAATAATAAATCTAATCACGAATTTCTTTTTCGTATTTTGATTTCAAATTACTTGTTGATAAAGGAGGGACGTTCTGCGAAAGGAGCATTCTACGAAAGGGATGTTTTGCGAAAGGGACGTTTTGATAAAGGGGCATTCTGAGAACATTTTGCAAAAAGGGACCAGGGGAAATTTTGCGTTTCATACCATCAAACCAGAGGAAAGTTCATAAGAATTATGTGAGGCAGTATTATTTGCTGACAATACATTATTGATATTCAACGTAGATAAACAAATCCTTTGACGATGTAAATAATATTGTTTCTCGGGTATTATACTGGTTCACAAACTACTGGTAGGCAAAACAGTACGAACCGTACGTAGAGATAAATTTAACAATCGTGTTCTTTAAGGACCTAAGATGAGTAGGAAGGTATATTAATATTTTGATTTTGGTTCTGCCTACTAAGCCACTAGGCGCCTGCAGTAAATTGTGCAATTTGTTGCATTGCATGTATCTTATTTGTGCCTGCCTATGTAAAAAGTTAGGTAAAACATCGATTGGAAGGCACGTGAGTATATATTAAACTGCATTAGAAAAAGTATGAAGGTTCGTGCCTTGGCTCAATAAGCAAGGTCGAAGGTCATTTATAGGTACCTACTGACGCATCTATTCCACCACGCAGACGTAATGGTTTGGCGGGGGATGGCACCGCCAGGCAACTTACACATTCTGCATATAAAACGATCAAATTTATATTTCCATATATGTTTGTTCTTATGGTTTTTGTTATAGGTAATGCAAGCTCACACACAATACTCTACTGCTCTCTACTGATTGAGTCAATTAGTTTTGTAGAGCTTAATTTCATTGAGCACTAAGTCACTTTGACTGCCTTTGCATTTTCCACCCTGATGTAGGTAATGAAAAACGACTTATAAAATAAACACTTAACTTTGGGCTACTGAGAATACTAATGCATGTCATCAATTATCAGCGACCAAGGTACCACAGCAGGTCTTTCTGAGCAAAGCTATGGAGATTGCGTTAAAACCCACGCAAACCATCCAAAAATAGAAACAGGGATCAGCAACGACCTAACACGCCTTGAAGCTAGTAGGGACTCAAAATCTTTCGATCACTTAGCCGACTCGACTAAACATTGCGACAGTTGCAAAGCTTTCTAGCTACTATCAGTATTTCGATAGTATGATACTTAAAATTTGATTTAATGGAGGAGTTCTGATTTGAAAATAGGCTTGTTTTGTGTGTTATAGAGTATATATAACTAGGTATAGAGCGCGCATATCGTACCAGATACTCAATGCACAGCGTATGCAGGTGAACTATAGCTACTATATTGATAAATACATGCCAAATAGGGTTGGACATTTGTGCGCCGCAAGCGCAGTTGTCGATAAATACAGCTGAATGGCATGATACTTAACTTTGTGTATGGCGCTAATCATTTGCTTTTAACCCTTAGAGTATTAATAAAATAATAGCATTAAAAAAAGAGTAAGAGTATTAATAATAGTAATATATATAATAATAAGAGCAAGCGCACTTGCCCATCATTATTGTTGAATTTAATATTTCATAAACGGTTATGTTATGAAAGAAAAATATAAATTATATTCAGCCAGAATCTACATAATACTAGCATAGCTTATGCATGTGATCTTTCTTTCATTATTAATTGATTATAATTATGGATTTCTGCATTTAGCCTATTACGTTTACGTCTCACTGCAGGGAACAGGTCTTCCCACGCAGTATAGCCATGGGGATATTTACATTGTACATATGGTGTATATCGGTGGCTCGATGGTGTGGACTGTCGCCTTCCTACCGGGAGGGCTGAGGTTCAAATCCCGCCACGTACCAATGTGTTTTCGAATTTTCGAAATAATAGGTATGTACGTTATCCGACGCTCCTACGGTGAAGGAAAACATCGAGAGGAAACCTTCATGCACGCCTGCGAAGAGATTAAAAGGTTGTGTGTGAAGTCGTCCAAACTGCACTGGACCCGCGTGGACGACTACGGCTTAAGCACCATATACGAGTAGGCTTGTGCCCCTCGGTGGGGACGTTTAATGAGCTGATGATGATGATATTAAAATTCTATGAAATATTAAAGCAGTTAATGCATGATATCGCAATATTCCGTACTTTGCATTTAAAATATATGAAAGTTCTTTGAAAAAAAGGTTAAATACTTTATAAAACACTATATTAACACAAAAATATTTACAATAAATAATTGCGCATACAATTTTTAGTAATAAAGTTGTATAACACTTATGTAAATTTTAACACTCAAGTAAATGAACATTTAGTACTCCTTGCATATATTAAAAATATATAAATGTCGACTCTAGTGTTTATCGCGTACATCACTACGGGTTCGGGCGGGGGGAGGTATGCGCGGGAAGGTGTGTGCGTGCCCGCCTCTCGCGTCTGCTTCACCCCCGCGGAGACACAAGATGCGTATTTGTATAATTAAAAAATAAGAATGAAAATCGACTTATCGATGAAAAGTAATACCGGATTTTAATTTTGTTTGTTTCCTATTATCGTTTTTGGACTATCGAATTGCACACTCGACCATTTTAAAGCGTAAAAATGAGAAATATCTCTTGAGAAACGCACTCTGCTAGCACTCAACCACGACTACAAGCGCTTGCGGCGGGAATTTCGTGTTGTTCTCACCAGTGCCTACTGTTCCCACTTCGTTGCGCGTGCTCTATACTACTATTGATACTCTACGGTTATAGATATTCTATAAGAAAAATCTAATTTGGGACATTATAAAAAAATCACATTTAAAAATAAGTAAAATTTAACGATTTGTTAAGTTTTAATAATGTTACCTTACTGTGTACGAGCACCGTTAGAACAGGGTTATTTTGCTAACATTTCTAAGCAGCAAAACCTTCGCAAAGGTCGGCACGGCATTGCTTTGTTTACATCGCTGCCATGCGAATCCCCTCGTAGACACAAGGTGTTCAAGGATTTGCTTAAGATTTGTTTTAGATACACATGGGGAAATCTGAAAAAAAGTGGGTTCCATCCCTTAAGAACCTAGTGAAGTTACTGTTACCAGAAAAATTAAAAAGCCTATTCTTTACCTTTTAAATTACAGAGTCAAGTCTGATCGTATAAATGCAATAAGAAAACAATATGACGCATTTTTAGAAGATGACAAAAAAAGAAAAGAAAGAAATGAATACATATTAGAGAAGTTGGATAAAATGCGCTATTGCACAGCTGTGGTGCAGATCCGTCCAAAGGTACCTACAGAGCAAAGTGTATACCTATCAAAACCTAAATCCCACAATACCATTTTTTATTGATAATATTTCCGGTTAGCAAAAAAAATTTTTTTTTTTCAATAAAGGTGCTAACTTTGCAAAGTGTTGTATATACTTAGTTTTCACTTTTCACAAATCATACCATTCACGTGGTAGTAATTGCTTTTTAATTTCATTGACTATAAATATTACTTAATTTTATTTCCTTATTAAGTATATCGTTTTGTTGAGAGTTTTATTGTTTTAGTCTTATTAAAAAATAAATAAATTAAATATGTTGGTTTCAGCCGATTGATTTTACTGAACCTCCGAAAGATGTTACATATTACAACATTCCCAAACAAACAATCAACAATTTATCAAATTTCTCACATAGCGATCGAAGCTGTTTGCAACTAGGGAACCCACAGAACCGATTTGAGGAACAGGCATTTCTACAAGAAATCAGTAAAAAGTACATTCTTATTCCTAGAATACGGCAAAGTGTCGATAATAGTTACGATCACACCCCAAAACCTCAACCAAATGACAATGCAGACTGGAAAAGCAAGTATGATATTTTAGAACAATTAAAAAGAGATGAAAAAGAAAAGGATAGTTCGATTCACCCCGAACAGATTCTCCCCTGAATTTCACGCAGAAGATATTGATCCAATAATTTCGAACGAAAATGTAAACGAAGACAATAATACACCTTTGCTTGGATATGAGGATGAGATACCAGAAAAATTACTCCCTGTAGAACAGACATGTGAACAATTTCAGAGTCTAGTAGAACCTAGTTACGGTTACCAGGCAGACAGTGCAAATATTGAAAACAACTTAAGCGAAATGCATCTTAATAATATTGTTTATGATCAGAACAACCGAAACCCTGAAAATGACCAGACATATCTTGAACAGGAGCCGCATTTAACCCAAAATTATATTCATAACAATATCAACATGTGCAATAACGTAAATGCACAAATCGATACTAACAAACAATACATGGACACTCAAGGTGAAAATTCAGATAATTATGAATACGGTCCGAATGCCAAACCAGATCAACAGTTACACATGGATAATTTAAATTTTGAACACAACATATTGGAACCCCAAGCAGAAAAGGATATTAATAACATTGAAAATGATTACCGAGTTCCTATAGAATCAAATGGCTTAGACTCATCCATTCGAAACGAAACCATTACAAATCCGCATGTGGATCAAGAAGAAATTAAAAATCCTATCGTAAATTACAGTGGCAATATTGACGATTTAAATATCGTGGATACCCTTAAGCATGATCATAATGCTATTATTCCAGAAACCGAGTACCCGCTTAAAACTATGAACGCACAAGAATATATCCCGCAAGATACTATACAGATACCTGACGGCGTGGACAGTAATCCAGAACCACAAGTTGTAGATGATAAAAATGATCTTACATATCATTACGACCCTGCTGTAGATCCTGTTAATGTTAACAATGAGCAAACAGAACAAGGTGAAAATTATTATAACGAACAGAATGAAAACTATGACTACACTGAAGAGGCAGTAATGGAAAATTACAGTACAGAATACCCGGCACCAAATGAAAATTATCAACAAAACGCAGAATATGGATATTACGAAGGGGCACAACCGGAACAACCATATGAAATAAATGAAAATGATGAAATAACACAGCGCTTTGATCAAAACTATGAGCAACAATACGGAACAGTTTATGATCAGCAAGCTTATGAGCAACAAGGATACCAACAAGAATATGCACAGGATTATGAGCAACAAGGAGATTATGATACCCAATCACAGCAACATTATGAAACCCAAGATCAGTTAGAATTGGAAAATCAAGACAACGTGACTCCACAATACGTCGAACAACAGTTAGACAACGAACAAGGTTACACTGAGATACAAGATACTAATACTGAAATGAGAAATGCAGAAACACCCACAGCAACGGAACAAGCACTTGCAGCCGTTGATCAGCAAGCTTAAATCCTAACACATTTACCATCATAAACACATAATTAGGAAATTGTTATTATTATTATTATTTTATATATATCTATGTGTAGTTCGTTATTTCGCTTTATATATATATTTGTTACTATAAAAGTAATTATATACCAGGTATTTGTCGAAAAATAAAATAACTATAAACAAGTGGTTTAATTTATTTCACTTCACTTTGTAACTAAAAATACGAATAAAATCAATTTGCCATATAGCAAGTTCATTCAGGTAATGGCATATTTTGTAACACCTCAGCTTGTTCTGGAATAAGTGGTTCCAATGGCTTTTTCCAATGATTCTCTACCCAAGGAAGCCTGTCTAGGCCAGTAGCCCAGTGATGAATTCGACACCTTACATTAACCTTTTCAGTTTTATTGATCTGTAAAATAAAATAAAAAATTAACATTAGACATTACTTACCAAATACACACATGAAATCCTAATGTAGCAGTAGTCCGACTGCTGAATTACTGAGTTTTTCAGTTGCGATAGTTTGGTTGCAACTTTCAACTAAGCACTGAAATATTGATTACTCTTTAGTAGTAACAGTTCACAACAAATGGTTATTTTTAGGGTTCCGTAGTCAAATGGCAAAAAACGGAACCCTTGTATTTATTTTTGCCGATGTTATAATTTTTTCATGCTTTTACAGATTATACCTATAGAAAATAAAAATCGAAAATAAACCATCGCGAAAATAACTTTGACTTTTTTGAAAGATAGCTGATTTAGTACGCAAAAATATATACTTTTAATATCGAAAAACTTTTTCTTTACCCGGGATAAATACGTTTACTGCGGGAGAATATCTTATACCACGGGTAACTCCGCGAGGCACAGCTAGTAATTAATAAAATTAAAAAAACAAATACCTAAGTAAACAAAAGCATAAAATCATATATATAGTTTACTAGCGTTTGCCCGCGGCTTCGCTCGCGTTAAATTCGGGACAACACGATACCACTTCTCTGGTCAAGAATTTTGGGACTGATTTCAGAAAAATAATATGCTAGATTTATAGTTTGTGACTTATTTTTAGCTTTCTTCCTTGTAAACTGTGAAACCCCCCTAACTTTAAAGGTTTTGGGGTTAATTTCCGAAAAAAGTATATGCATATACATAGGATTCCCTCCCCCCCTACATTAAAAAGGTTTGTGTTAATTTTCGAAAAAAAAGTTATAAGATTTTTTTATAGTTAATTCGATTTTTGGCTTTCTATTTAGCAAAACTGCGAAAGTCCTATTTGGATTTGTGTGCATGAACATGATGTATAAAATTTATGTATTTACAAAAAAATGTATATAAGTATGTTTATCCATTCTTTAGTACTCATAATACAGACTCCCCGGCCCAACTAAAAAGGTTCTAGAGTCCATTTCCGAAAAAAAACATATATATATATCACTATGCTAATATTCCCCCTCCCTCCAACTATAAAGGACTCTAAAGTCCATTTCTGAAAAAAAAAATATATATCTCAATTTAAAAGGTTTTAGGGTAATATATATGTATCAATGTTTATATCACTATACAAAGGATCCCTACCCCCCCCCCAACTTAAAAGGTGTAGTAGTCCCTTTCCGAAAAAAAAATACATATATATAACTATACTTAGGAATCCCCTCCCCCTAACTCTAAAGGTTTACATTTTTGTAATATTATATATATATATATACTGAAAAAAGTTCGGTATAATATCCCCCTTCCCCTCTCTTTTAAGGCTTTTGGGGCCGATTTCCGAAAAAAGAAAAATTTATTGTGACTTACAGCCTTCATACCAATTTTTAGCTTTCTAGCTTAAAAACTGCGAAGGGTTTGGGGGTGGATTTTTGAAAAAAAAAAGCCATATTTTTCATTTCTGACAAATAGTCCACATACCAAATTTCAGCGTCGTACTACAAAATTGCGGAATGTTCCATATAAACTTCCCACCCCCATTTTAGGAAAATGGAGGGTTAAACGGGATAAAAAGAAGCCTTAAACCTACTACATAAATTGCGGAATGTTCAATACAAACTTCCAACCCCCATTTTAGGGAAGTGGGGGTGAAAACGGGACAAAAAGTAGGCTTAAACCTATTGTAGGTTACTTCCTATCCACATACCAAGTTTCAATAAAATCTACCTTAAAACTGCGGATAATCGGATATGCTACTTCCTCCCCTATTTAACGGGTTTGGGAGTGGATTTTTGAAAAAAAAAATATGCCATATTTTTTCGTTTCTGACAAATAGTCGGCATACTAAATTTCAGCGTCGTACTAAAAAAAATTGCGGAATGTTCCATACAAACTTCCAACCCCCATTTTAGGGAAGTGGGGGGTCGAAACGGGACAATAAGTAGCCTAAAACCTATTCTAGGTTACCTTCTATCAACATACCAAGTTTCAATAAAATCCGTTCAGCCGTTTAGGCGTGAAAGCGTAACAAACAGACAGACAGACAAAGACACTTTCACATTTATAATATTAGTATGGATTTGCCGAACTGTTACTGCTAAATAAATTTAAATTTTGCAAGATTGGTGCTCCATTGAAATCCAATTACCGCGATTAAACAAAAGGCACGAAACACTCGCGACATTTTTCACACCGGATGTCATTGGGGTGAGTTTGTGAAAAGATGTGCCTTTCACAAATTGGTTGTCATCGGGGCAATGATGTAAAAAGTATAGATTCGTGATATATGAACAAAACAACTGAAAAGTGTTCCGAATGCACACGCACACATATTTCGAATGAGCGTATATTTACTTAAACAAAGAGCCTACAACTGTATTCTCTTTGGCGGTTCGTTTTTGAGGCACCGGTGGCGTATCTACCTTCATATATACAGAATATCATTGCATCGGGGTGAGTTTGTGAAAGGCTACGCCTTTTATAAACTGGATGACATTGATTTAAGGTGAGTATTTGAAAGGATGCGTCTTTTAGAAACCAGGTGTTACTGTACCATACTACAGGTTTCACGCTTAACTTGGGGCTAGATGGCACTGTGTATATGTAAGTGGATATTTAATTATTTTATTTTATTATGCTAGTGGATATTTAATTCTTTTATTTAATGAGCATCACTTTTACAACTTTTTTAAGTGTGAAACTAAGTTGATGCACCTTTGGCTTTACACAGATTCACCAAAATAAGCAAAACCTTTAGACGCTATTAGAATAAGCGCTTAGCGTGTCGAGTTTGGTGAAGAAAAACATCGTGAGGAGACCTGTGCACGCCTGCGAAGAGATTCAAAGATTGTGCGTAAAGTCGGCCAATCCGCCCTGGGCCCTCGTGGACATCTAAGACCACATCACCCTATACTCGGGTAGGCTCGTGCCCCTCGGTGGGGACGTAGGTATAAAGAGCTGATGATGATGTGTCGAGTCCTACTCTGAGACGCCCTTAGGCTCGTTGTGTAAATTTTAAGGCTGAGAGCCATCTGCGCGTGCCAATTACCCGCTGAAGCTGTATAGATCATCTGCGACCAATAGCAGTAGTCAGTTCAAAAAATAAGCGTAAATAAGCGCTTAGCGTAGTTTTTATCAGCAGGGCGCTCCTCATGGCATGCTGTGCGAGAAGGTCTACACCATGCAGAGAGTCGTTATAGTCTGATGGTGATGATGATGCCCGGCTAAAGAAATAGGTGGATAATCTGTCCTTAGTCAAGCTCATCTGCTCTGGCTGGACGTCATTAGGCAAGATACGCCAATGGTTTCGCAATGCTTAAAAAATGAAAGTCTCAACGTAAAGCATACAGCCAATGTTGTACCTGTTTGTACAACATTGTAGGTGAGGCATGGGCAATGACTGCGGAATTCGTTCAAATTTAGAAGTCTGTCTACAGGCAATGGAAGGTGACATGCACAATGTTTCCCTCGTGATTTAAAAAAATATAGCGATAGAACCAACATAGCTTCTTGGGTAAGTAAGTTAAAAGTGTTTAGTACTTACTGTCACTGTAACATAAAATTCTTTATCTTGTAGAGATAAGTCTGGGCCTCTTATTGTCACAGGCGGCATTTCAATGGCATATTCGGGAACCACAAAGCCGGCTTTTCTGAAAGATGTTCTGATATGCCAAGGTTCCAGAGTCCATGGTTGTATTTTGTTCATAGTGATTTCCAGACTAAACGAGATAAGCAACCAATTGTCTGTGAAATAAAGGAAATTCATTTCATTATTGTCCATATTATAAAGGCGAACTTATTTATTTTGTATGGTGTTGGCTGACACCCTGGATTAACACAAAGGCTTCATATTATTCCCCAATTTCAACGGAAACGGGAATTAACCGGGTATTACCGCGGCGCACTGCTAACAATACCCATATATTTATTGAACAATAAATAGCCTTGTATAGAATAATAATTCATAAAACATTTATTGTATGTTTTAATGCTTACTAACATAATGTATTCAGAGTAAATGGAGCTTCAGAATGTTGAAGTAGTAATAAACAATTAATGATGTAGTTTAAAGATGTGCCTTTCATTGTTTTCAAACTAAATGTATGTAGTAAATTTTTTGCATATTGAATAGATAACTAAAATAAAAAATATTGTAGCAGAGGATGCCCTCAGGCTTGATGGACTCGCCAAAGGTCGCTGGTGGAGGCTGGATGAGGTAAGCGGCGGACCAGATCACTGGCGCCGAATGGGGGGAGACCTATGTCTAACAGTGGACTGCAACAGGTTGAAGAGAGAGAGAGAGAGAGGAAAGAGAATAAATAAATGGTGTAAAAGTAAACTAAGCCTCAACTAACTCTGTGAACATAGGGTGAACTGTAGGTTCTTTCTTCTTGGAGTTTATTAACATCATTCTTATATTTTTCCATATTCTCAGGGCTTGAATATACTGCAAGGCCAGGCAGCAAAAAATCTCGATATGCAACTGATGGGCGAAGGGTTACTACATCCCCTGCCCTACCAACACCTAAAAAAGGTAACATATGATCAGTAATATATAAGAAAGAAAAAAAGATGGTTTTACACATGAATAGAAAAATAATAGATACAATAACCAATACAATTTAAAAGACGATTATAACATAAAATAAACAACATACAATAATTAAGTATTAAAACAACATTAAACACTGGTTGAATAAAAGAGTGCAATACTTTAGTCAAATGGACACTGCCTCAGTATATGCTGCTGTGTGTATGTTTGAAAAATATACATGTATAAACAACTTTATTTGACACACAGCAGCACTGATTTCCTGGCAGTGCCAACTAGTGACGAGCCAGACTTATGTGCAATGTATATAAATGCCTATAAGTAAAAAAAATATAAAAGGGGAAACCGCTACTTAAAGATTGTTGTTTAATGTATATACACTAAGAACCAGGGACAGAAATACATATTAATTAGGTATACCTGCTGGTGACTATGACTGTAAAATATAAAAGAAACTACACTCGCGTGCAAGTAAATCGACTCAAGCCTCAAGTGCGCATAAAAAATTATATAACTAAAAAATGACTTATTTTACCTCTATATAATGTTTTACATAATTAAAGCCTAGTAATTAGGCTTTCAAATGGTAGCATAATATCAGTAATTTAAATAAACACTTGTACTTAGAATGCAACTGAACGCAACCTCCCGTAAACTGCTCTGCGCTCTATTCACAACTTGCGCGACACAACCCCCTATAAAACCCCCTGTAATCGTTTTTTTCTTATCAGTCGCTCATTAGACGTTGAACTGAACACATCTCTGCAAATTAAAGCCGTCATTTGAAGAAAATTATGGATACAACACCTGAAGA